>JAVHLV010000545.1:0-30410 GCA_036785495.1 Colletotrichum neosansevieriae
AATATATATATAATAAATAATATATTATAGTATAATAATAATAAGTATACCCTATTAATAACTCTATATATAATATATATAGGAGGAGGTTTTATCTACTCTAAGTATATAGAAATAGTTATACTATTAGTTTCATGCTAGATTAAGGTTTACACAAAACTCGGGGCTCTCTTTATATATATATATTAAAAGCCTATAAGTTAATATATATCTATTTAGAAGTTCCACTTAACTATATAGATAGTAGTGTTAAACTATATATATATACTCTGTAATAGGTTATATAACCTTATATATATCTATTAATTATAATATATATCTTACTACTTTATAGGTTATAGTATTAGTATAATACTAATAGTTTTTTCTTTAAGGCTAGATATACTATAACCTACTAAAATATACTCCTATATTACTAATATCTATTATAAACCTAAAGTGGGTTTAAAATATAAAAAAAGCATAGAATTAAATACTAATCTTATTCTATATTTAATATAGTTAAACCCTCCTCTTCTAAGGCACTAGAGCTACTTTAATATATCTAGTGCTATTTATCTAACTTCTTAGCCTTCTCCTTTTAAGTTACCTATCTCTCTATATAAACTATTACTTTATTATTATTAATAAAGTATTTAAGGATCTGATTTAGAGTACTCTTTATAAAAGAATCTATAGAGTTATTATTACTATTAATCTATCTTACTTTATAGATCTTCCTCCTCTTATAAAACTATTAAAGTACTATAATATTAATTATTAGTTACTTCTCTTTTATAATACTAAGCTTAATAAGATATTTATATAATAAGTATAAATTAGTATAAATAATTATAGAGATATAAAATCTTTTAAAGTAGTTAGTAATCTTCTAAAGTATTATTATAATAATATAGATAAGATTTATATTAGTAACTATACTATAGTTTTTAGAAACTAAAACACTTTAAGTAACTCTCTTATACTTTATTAAGTTAAAGTAAATAGTATTACTATAGATTATAAATATACTATTATTTATTATCTTATTAATAAGAATAATAATAAATCAAATCTATAATAAGAGGTTTAAATTATTAATAAAAGAGCTATTAATAAAAATAAATAGTTTAGCTATTACTAAGTTAATAGATATAAATATAAAGCTATAGTTAAGGTTCTTCTTTTACTACTTAAGGTATTAATTAAGCACTTTTTTATCTTTAGTAGTTAGGTATTAATACTATATAGCTATAGATAGATTAAAGTATATCTCTAGTTAGCAAATTAATATAATATATATATCTCTTATTTTTTACTAAATATATTACTATTTTTATTTAGTTAAAGTAGTCTTTAAGTTAATAAGCTTAATCTTATTTCCTTATCTCTTTTAGTATACAGTAAGACTACTATTTATATTTAGTATAATAATACTATTATTAAATATTAATAAGTTATTTAGGTTAAGTTATTATTTATCCTTTATAGTAAAGCTAGCCTTTATAAATTTATAATCCTCTTAATTAGAGAAACTTAATATTAAAAGTCTAATTATATTATTAGTTTATATATTAATAATATTAAAGCTATTAGTAATAGTTAAGAAGATTAGTAAGTATAGGTTAAATAAGAATTAATCTATCTTAAGCTTTTCTCTATAATACTTAGAATAGGTTATCTACTAATAGGTTCTAGCTTCTATAATATTATATAGAGGTTTAATAATCCTTATAATCTAATCCTTAAGGTATTTACTTTAAATTTCACTTAGGAAGTTTATTAATATTATCCTATTAAGCTCTATTTAGAATTAGATATATACTTATATAATATCCCTAAGCTATAAAATAAATCCCTTTACTATAAAAAATAGCACTAAAGTAAGAAATATTTATTAGCTTACTCTTTAAATTATTAATAATTATATAAAGATTAAAGTCTTATTATTATTATTATAACCCTAAATAATAAGCTATAATTTTTTATAAGGTTAGTTAGTTCCTTTTCCTTTAACTTTATAAACTATATAAGATTTAAAAATCTAGGTTTTACTATAAATAGTAGTATTATAGAGAATAATTTTAAAAACACTATATTTCTAAAATATAGTTATTTTAGCTATTATAGAGATAGAGAAAGGTTCTCCTAGTATTATAATAACACTCTCTTTTTAAAAATAGATAGTAAGGTTATAATCTAAATACTCTTTTACTATTAAAAAGGTTATAGTATTACTAATCTCTTAGCTAAGAGCCTTTACTATATTAATAATAAAAATAGTATTAACTATAGTATCCTCTTATCTATTTTAGTCTATAAAGTAGTTACTTCTTTATATTAAATCTATAGTAGGTATTATAATAGCTTCTATATAGTTCTTTAGTAGCCTGCCCCTCTTATATAGAAGTAGGATTTTAGATAATATTAATATTAGTATTAGTATAGTATTATTCTTATCTAGTTCTTTTATTCTTTTAGTATTCCAGTCTAGAGGGTCTATTAATATATTATTATTATCCTTAGTAATACTACTAATATTATTAGTATTATACTATAAATAGATAATAGTTAATTAGAAAGTCTAAGATCTATATAAAAGGTTAAGTATATAGGTCTTACTATTAATAATAAGAAGTTTATATAGTCCTTACTATTCCTTCTTTTTATAGTAAATATATATAAATAAGAGTAGTAGTAGCTATAGAGTTCTATATATATCTAGTTTATTATAGATAGTAAGGGCTTTTAAAACTTAATATAAGGCCTAGATTTTCTAGAGATCTTTTATTACCCTTTATATAGTAGCTATCTATTTCTAGATTTCTAGAGATAGAGAGGATTTGTTAATAAGTTATAGATATAATCTAAAGATAAGTAATATTAAGACTAAGCTTTTTAGCTCTATAATATTATTAATAGCTTTTAAAGCTATTTAGAGAACTATTTTATAATCTATATTAGAAAGGTCTTAGTAAATTATATTATAGACTTTTTAAAGGATTATATAATATCTCTTAACCTTATCTATAAAGTTATAAGCCTTAATAGAAACTTTAGTAGCAGTTATTAATATTATATAGAGTATATTATACTACTTAGATAACCTAAAATTAATATTAATATTAGTAATTACTATATCTAGAGATCTAAGATAGATATAGATCTAGTATTATTTAAGTATATTAAGTGCTATACTTACTAATAGATCTTATAGAAATCTTCCTATATTAAAGGTAGTAGCTATATTAACTATATAAAGTACTAGTCTTAAGTTAAGGTAAATAATATTAATAACTATAGTATAGTTAAAGTTATAGTTATTCTTAAAGGTAAATTTAAAGCAATTTAGAGCTTCTATATTAAGTTAGTAATATTTATAAAACTTTATAAGATATTTAAGTATTTATATTTTAACTTAGTAGTCTAACTACTATAAAACCCTATAAAGTTAGTAAACTAATAGATATCTAAAACGTTAATAGAGTTAGTATAATTTAGTCTCTATAAGGTTATTCTAGACTAATATCTTCTCTATATCTAATAGTAGCTATAAATAACTCTATTTATAAATAACAGGGATAATTAGGTCTCCTTATTATAAATAGTTCCTTAAATTATTAAATTAAATACCTAGTTTATCTATATCTATAAGATATAGGAGAAAAGGGGTATTTGCTAAAATAACGTGGAATATTATTTCTCTAAAAGGTATAGGGATAACTATTATTCCTATTAATTTAATTGCTCCTCCTAGACTAAATTTAATACTTACTCCTCTTATAGTAGTAGAGTTAATTATAATATTAGATAACTTAGTCCTTTTAAGTATAATAAACTAGTTATAACTAGCTATTAAGAATCCTATAGCTTCTATATCTGGAATAATATCCTGGAAAGTCTCTAAAAAATATCTTCTATTAAGTATAAAGATATTAATAGGGGTATTATTAGTTATTTATTTAAAAAGGTTATAATAGGTGATCCTATAATAAGCTGCTTAGTTAAGCAGATACTTAGTGATAATATTCTTATCTACTAAATAGGTTAATTAGGTATTTAGGTTTATAAATTAGGCAAAGAATAAAGTCTACTATTTATTATTAGATTATTAGTCCTCTTAACTATCTTACCCTTTTCTAAGTAACTAGAAGTATATCTTAATCTCTTTATCCTCTTTATTATTTATTATTAAATTATTATAATCCTTATCTTTAGTCTCTTTATATTAAGTAAGAAATTACTAGTAAGCTATTTTTAAAGTATTTTAAATCTATAAATTGCTTTAGAAGTAGAAGTATATTTTATCCCTCTCTTTTTATATATAGTTTATTAAATAGCAGCCTGTCTTCTTATAGATATAGTATTTCTGCTTTTAGGAATCTTACTATTACTTTAAATTATTTTATTTAAAGTTTTAGTATAGACTAGAGCAGCTAAATTAATTATTCTAGCTCTATCTATTATACTTATAATCTATTTAGTATTACTTAGCATAGTATTATAGTTATAGAGGTAATTAACTATTTCTAAATATAACTATATTACTAATTATAACTTTAAGCTAGTTATAGAAGCTCTTAAACTTTATTATAGGGTTTATAGTAGCTTATTTATATTTCTTAACTCCTTAGTAACCTTAAAGGAGTTAGTTCTATAAGATCTTATTACTTTTATAAGCAGCACCTAATATAAGTTATATTTTTATAAGAGTATTAATTAGCAAATCTAAGGCTTTAAGCTTTATTATAGATAGATTATTATTTATAATTAATATAAGTATAGTAGTATTCTATTTAGCAAGGTATACTTATTTAAATTTCTCTATCTTAAAACATTTACTAAGCTTAGTAATAATCTGGTCTAGGTTAAGATAAGGCTAAATTTAGCAAATTATCTTATAGTAATAATATAATACCCTTCTCTTAAATATAATTAGAAAAGTAAATAGTATTTATTCCTTTATAAGGCCTATCCTCTTATATATATCCTAGAAGATATAGAGTTTTAGCTTTAATATATCTATATCTTTACTGCTATACTTTATCTTATTAGTATATAGCTTAGTTAGGTCTATAAGTTAGTATATAAGTAAGTATATATTATTTTTAAGTCTAATTTAAGCATTTATAATATTTAGAGCAGAGTTAGTATTTAAACTTAAACTAAGGTTAACTAGCTATAAAGCTTTATTATTTACAGGTATATTTCTTCTATTATTAGTCTATAAAGATATAAACTTTGCTCTTCTCTTACTATTACTACCTATAATCTCTCTAGTAAAGTTTTTAGTTTCCTATAGCTTTATAAATATAGCGTTTTTGCTTACTTATTTCTTAGCTTTCTTAGTTATCTAAAAGTGGAAGTTATCCTCTATAATAATTATAAAGAGTTAATCTATAACTTATAGGGAATTATAGGTAGTATATACTCTACCTATTATAAGGTAGTTATAGAGTTATTAAATAATACTTATAGTAGCTTAGTTCTAGAATATAAGTAGTAGATTAATAAAGTTATATATAAATTCTCTCTATAAGGCTATATCTATAAGACTATTAGCCTTATAGGTTTTAAGGTAAAAGAGAATTTTAGCGTTTACCTCCTTTTCTATAATCTTATTACTAAATTTAAATATTTAATCCTAGTTATAGTTATTTATAAATGCTTTTATATTTAGAGGGATTAGAGGTTCTATAATAAGTTAATAGTATAGAGTTACTATAACTAATAGGTCTAACTATAGTATTAATTAGCTAGATATAAAAGGATTTACTATAGTAGTTAATAGTATTATATAAAAAAAGGTAAATAAATATCTTAGTGAGGTTTTAGTTAGTAAAGTCTCTTATTAAAGCTTCTACTATAGTATAAGTCTCTCTTATTTATACTAAAATAGCTAGTTCTCTAGTTACTAGTTCTAGTATAGTTAAAGTGAAGTTTTATATCCTGGATCTTAGTAATACTCTTATTAGGTCTGCAAAGCAGTATTACTATTATTTAGTGTTATCTTCTTCTATTATTTCCTTTAAAATACTAGGTTTATTATTAGTAGTAAGGATATTATAAGTTATATAGTAGTAGCTATAGTTTCTTACTATAGTATTATTATACTTACTATAGGTAATAATACTTAAGCTACACTTCTATCTATAAACTAAACAGGAAAAATGCTTTGCTATTTTAAGGTATAAAGGGATAAATACCCTTATTTTATACCTCTTAGTTAGGATAATCCTGGATTTAGGCAGGTATTAGTAGTACTAATAATAATACTATAAGTTATTATAGCATTTTAGCATCTTTTACTATATCCTCTAGTAGATTATTTGCTATATACTAAATAATATATTATTTTAGTAGAAAGTCACTAGTAGTATTAGATATACCCCTTATTTAGATATAAGTTATAGTTCTAGGTTAAAAATAATCCCTCCTTAATAATTATGAGGTTAATAGTAGTACTTATTTTATAGTAAATAAATTAAGCATTCTAAGCAAAGGTCTTAAAATATTCCAGTATATATAAGTATAGATATTATAGATTTTTAGTATTTTTAAAGAGCAGCAGTATAGATTTATAGAGGATAGATCATAAGCTTAAATATAGTAATCTAGTTAGAATAGATAATTCTATAGCAGTACTCTTATTATATTAGCTTATTATAATACTTATAGATCTGTTATTTATCTGTTATCTCTTATTCTTATTATTTAAGTAGTATTTATAGGTAATAAGTTATATTAGTAAAGTTATTATTTATATAATAGATATAGGAGTATATTAAGATCTTTAAAATAGGTATACTATAAGTAAACCTACTCTTTATACCTAATAACCTAAATAGCATAAAGATAAGTTCCTTATATATTAGATCATAAACCTAGTATAGGAGTTATCACTTTGCCTCTTTAAGTAATATCCTTACTGATCTATAGGAGTTAAGTAGTATAACTTATAAGGTTAACCACTAATCAGTATTAGTTTCACACTAGATTAAGAATTATATAGGACTCGGGGCTCCCTTTATATATATATATATTAAAAGCCTATAAGTTAATATATATCTATTTAGAAGTTCCACTTAACTATATAGGTAGTAGTGTTAAACTATATATATATATACTCCGTAATAGGTTATATAACCTTATATATATCTATTAAGTGTAGCGTATATCCTGCTGCTTTGCGGGTTACAGTGTTAGCGCAACATTTATAGATATACTTTTTCTATTATTAGTCTATAAAGATATAGACTTTACTCTTTTCTTACTATTACTATCTATAATCTCTCTAGTAAAGTCTTTATTTTTCTATAGCTTTATAAATATAGTATTCTTACTTATCTATTTTTCTGCTTTCTTAGTTATCTAAAAGTAGAAGTTATTCTCTATAATAATTATAAAGAGTTAATCTATAACTTATAGAAAATTATAGATAGTATATACTCTATCTATTATAAAGTAGTTATAAAGTTATTAAATAATACTTATAGTAGCTTAGTTCTAGAATTTAAGTAGTAGATTAATAAAGTTATATATAAACTCTCTCTATAAAGCTATATCTATAAAGTTATTAGCTTTATAGATCTTAAAGTAAAAGAGGATTTTAGTATTTACTTCCTTTTCTATAGTTTTATTACTAAATTTAAATATTTATCTCTTATTATAAGCTATAGATAGGGGTGAGGGTAAGTTATAAGGAGTAACTGTCTTAGCTATAGATTAGTATATATAGAAAGCGCAGTGAAATAGTCTGCAGTGTGCAATTACATAATTGCGCGCCACAGTGCACAGCTACTATAGCCTTATAAGGCTAAGAGTACTATAAACCGCATTATAATATACCTCCTAGCTATATAGTAAATATCGCTAATATAGTGATCTGTTATTATATATAGCTATAACTATTTTTAAATATATATAAAAGAGATAAAGCAGTGTTATAAATAGCCTTAAAGGTGCAAAATAAATAAAAATATCCCTTATAAGTGCTTTAAAGAGTATAAATAAGTAATATATAACTTAAGTAATAGTAATATAATCTAGGCAAGTAATAGAATCCTATTAGCAGCACTTAACTGCCTATAAAGGCAGCTAGGCAGGCATAGTTATTACTTATACTGCTCTCTACCTTAACTTTTTCTCCTTCTCTTACTTAAAACACTATAATAATTATAAGTTAACCCTTTATATATATAAAAAAATTATTATATATATTATTAACTATTACTAATACTTATTTTTATATAGAACTATCTATATCTATTAATACTATTATTAAAAATAGCTTCTAAGTATAAATAATCTATAATACTAGTTACTAACTATATTACTAAGGCTAAGATAACCTATAAGGCTAAGAAGAAGATAGAGCAGGAGCAGCTAGCTGCTTTTACTAAGTAGGAAGAGGTTAAGGATAATAAGGGTAATAAGTATAAGTCTTTTATTTTACTATCCTATAGTCCCTCTAGTAACTATTACTATCTAGCAGGGCCTTTTAATATTATAGAAGCTAATAATATCCTTCTAATAGAGGAGGCTAAGGCCTCTAAGAAGAAGCCTATATATAAGTATAAGTATACCCCCTCTATTAAAGAGGAAGAGAATAAGAATAAGAAGGAGCCTATTAATATATTTATAATATAGCTTCTATATAGTTTAGAGATACTAATAATAGTTTAGAAAAGTCTAAGTATAAGTCTAAGAAGGTAAAGATTATAGCTAGTATATATTATAGTATACTAAAGAAGAAGACTAACCCTGCTACTAGTAAGAAGACTCTAGGCTCTACTAAGAAGCCCTATACTTCCTCTATTATCCTAGAGAGAGCTAGTAAGCTAATAGAGCACCTATATTATAGCTATATATATTTACTGCTTATAGATAAGAGCTCTAGTTACTGCTTCTATAGTACTAGTAAGTGCTGCTATTACTGCCTAGCTAGCTATAGCTACTAACCCCTCCCTGCTACTACTATTATACTCTATAAGCACTGCTATAAGGCCTATAATAGTAATAACTAAGTTATAAGTATTTTATGCTTATATATAGATATATATAAGATAATTTAGTATAGTACTAACTTATTTATCTAAGCCTTTATCTATTAGTATTAGGTTCTCTAGACTACCCTTAAAGAGGAGGAAGAGAAGGAGAAGGAGGAGGAGGAGAAGCAGGAGGAGGAAGAGGAGCTCTAGGTTATTATATATCTAGAAGCTACTATAGGAGAGCTAGCTTTAGCTAGCTCTTCTTAGTAGGTCTCTATAGCTACTACTCTTCCTAATAGTATTATTACTAGTATATATATTTACTTAGTAAGCCTTTTAGCTCTCTATAAGCTGCCTGTTAGTATAGCTAATAGCTTTATTAACTATCTTATTATAGCTATCTATACTAAGGAGCACTCCTATTATTAAATATATACTTTTAGGTATTAATACCTTTTACTTATTAGTATTTAGGGAGGTGTGGGGCTAGTATACCCAGAGCTAGTATACTAGAATTGCTTTTCTGCCTAGCTATTATATATAGGGAGGCTATAGCTCTATAGATAATATCTGCTAGCCTTTAAGCTTAATAAAGCTTTATTCTATACTCTTAAACTTACTTCCCCTTTATTATAATAATATAGTAAGTATTTACTAGGTTTAGTAGCACTTAGAAGTGTTTAAACTTGGCTTAGGAGAGGCTTTTTATAAGCCTATCTGCTAGTATCTTATCTATAGGTATATAGAGCACTTTAAAAGTGCCCTTTATATACTCTTAGTATAGCTATATATTCTAAATATTAATATGCTATAGATAGGTTAAAATATGCTCTCCCTCTCTAACTACTAGTTAAATAGTCTGCTAATTATTATAATAGACTTTCTAAATATTTCTAAGCTCTAAAATAAGGTTATAGTATAGCCTTTAAAGAGCTATTATCTCTTTAGTAGTATATTTAAGGCTTAGAAGCTCTGCTTTAGTTATTAATATTATAACTATTACTTAATAGGCTGCTTTCCACTAAATTATATCTCTAAAAAGTATTATTATATAGCTTTATAATAACCTATATATCTCTTTATTATTAGTAAATAAGGTATTACTAGTAATTAGTAATATAGGAGTCTCTTTATTACTCTCTAAGCTGCTATAGCATATTATAAGGTAGTAAGTTATATAGAGATACTATATATACTGCCTTGCTATAGTAAAGTGCTATATACTTAGATTTATAAGGAAGTGGGAAAGTTATACTATAGTAAAGGCTACTTTAAGGTATATTATTATTACTATATATAGAATACTCTTAATAAGTAATTAGTAGTCCTTAACTTCTATAGTAATAGCCTTACTAGGGTTTTTTATAAGCTTAGTAACTAGTATAGAAGTGCTTAGAGTAATACTATTATAGAGGCTAAAGCACTCTATAATAGTCTTAATATACTAGTTATAGACTAGGTAAATCTTTTTAGCTACTTAGTCTTATATAATATATATTCTAAGATACTATTTAATAGAGCCTAGTTTATATAGTTTATATAGTTTTTTAATCTCTTATATAAGCTTCTAAGTTTTAGAAGTATAGTCTTAATAGAATAAAATAAGGATATTATTAATATAGAATAGGAGCAGGACCTTATAGTACTTATCTTAAAAAAGGCAGGGCTCCTTATTATATAGAGAGAGCCTAAGCTTATATAAAGCTATAGAGAATTCCTTATACTATAAAAGAAGTATATCTTTTAAGCTATATAAAGCTCTATTAAGCTCTATAACTTTGCTAGTCTGCTTAAAGCTATCTAGAAAGTAGCAGGTAACTAGCTCTCTATCTAGGTTAATATCTATATTTAGAAATATATTAATAATATTAAATTAGAGTATTTTATAGTTAAACTAGGCTATAATTACTACTACTATATATAGGCTTTAGGCTATAAATATAGTAGTATAGGTTAAGCTAAGAGAGGAAGTGTCTTATATATCCCCTTATATATAGATTTATACTTTATAGGTGTTAAGGTAGTTACCTTAGAACTTATAGATATATATTTACTTTAAGAGAAGAGGCTTTAAGTATATCTTAGACTAGTTAATAATATACTAGGTTCTCTTAGCTATAAGCTTATTAATTTCCTTATTTATAGCTTCTTAAAATATATCTTAGAGTAGCTCTCTTAGCTTTCTAGCTTTAAAATAGTTACTTAGAGGCTTTAAGAGGTCTTTTATAAAGTATATTATCTTCTACTTAGTATTTAGATATATCTCAGAGTTATTTTATAGATATACTATAATAGTAGAGTATAGAGTCTTATATCTAAGAGTGCTTTCTATAATAGCTTTATACTAATTAGATATAAAGGTTATAAAGAAAGCATTTTAGTAGTTATCTAGTAAGCTCTTTTTTAAATAAAGAGTTATAAGAACTCTTAGATACTACTCTCTAATACTCTATTATATTAGAAGCTTATAGTTAATCTATTAGTATTAATAATAAGTAGGTTAGAAATCTATTTTAGCTGCTAAGAAGAAGTCTTATCTAGATTACTATAAGCTCTTCTCCTTTATAGACACTTAAATAGCTAGTTCTTAAGTATTTAAAATAGGTAGATATAGGTTTATACTCTTAGTAATAGTATACTATACTTTAGGATAGGGCTCTAGTATTATAGAAGTGTTTAAACTTAATTCTAATATACTTTTAGAATTAGAAGTTTGTTTAGGAGTAAGCAGTTCTCTCTATATTCTAGCTAATATACTCTTAGACTATATTATAGTAGTAGTATAAGGTGCTTCTAAACTATAGAAAGCAGCTAGTATAGAGAACTTAAGCCTACTAGTAGTTTATTTATTTATTATAAAGTTACTATTTGCTTTATTAAGCACCTCTAAGGTTTTAAGAACTATATTAGAGGATTTAATAGGTATTTTAACCTTATTAATAATTATCTAGACACTCTAGATATTTATAGCCTCCTTCTTATTATCCAGGAAGTAGAATTTTAACTTATTAAAGTATATATTATATATAATAATAACTTAGTTAAGTATAGGAATCTAGATTCTATATAGGTTATATATCTTTAGTATATATTCTATAAGGTATCTAAGATAGGCCCTGGAGTTAACCTTATAATAGTATCTCCTAATACCTTTTTTATAACTCTCTTTAAGGGAATAAGCTTTATAGCTATAGATATATAAGCCTCTCTAGTATAGATATAGGTCTTAGTATATAGTAAGTATAAAGTCTAGTTACTACTATTAGAAGTAGTTCTAGAACTACTTAAGTTCTATCTAAATAGGGCTTTACTAGTTATTTATAGTATATAGGCTAATATTAAAGATAAAAACTGCTACTCTCTAAGCCTCTAAGATAAGATACTTAGATAGGTAAGTAGCAGTTAGTATTATAAGCACTTTTAGAATAATTTCTAAGCTAGTATACTCTCTGCTACTTATAAGCTTTTTAGTGTTTACTAATAGGAGCTTAAGATTAATTCTAAGCTTCTCTATCTATTATTTATATTAAGTAAAGCCTTATATAGTAATAATAATATACTTAATATTATAGCAGATCTTATAGATAGTAAGTCTCTGCTATCTTTATACCTAGTATTTAAATATCTAGAGTACCTTAAACACTTTATTATACTCTTTTAAGACTAGGGGAATTTTAAAGAGTTTTCTACTATACTTATCTTTAATAAGAAATATCTAGGTATATAGTCTACTAAGCTTTTAGTAGTTAAAGAGGTTTTAAGCTATATAGTAGTAGGGATAGAGAGATCTAGTCTTAGATATACTATATAAGATAACTTACTTAGTATATACTTAAGCATAGAATTTATATTAAATATATAATAGAGTCTTAATCCTCACTCTCTAAGTATTATATATAAGGTGTTTAAGAGTGCTCTAACCTAGATAACTAGCTTAGAGATATTATAGTTATATATTATTAAACCTATTAGCTATATAGTAATATAAAGGGTATATTAGCTTCTAGTTATTTAAGAGAGCTATAATACCTATACTACTTATAGGAATACTTAGACTAAATAGGCAGGCAGAGATAGGGTTATATTTAAAGAAGACTAGGTTACTTTTATATAGTAGCTGCTTTATATAAGTAAACTTACCTAGCTTACTAAACTACAGAGAGTAGTTATAGCTATTATACTAGATACCTATCTTAAAGAGAAGTGCTTCTAAGATAATATTAGTAGATATATTTTTAATAATAGTAATATTATATAAGGTTAGAGTGCTCTTTTTACCTATTAAGGTATCTTTAAATATATCTTAGATAATCTAAGTGCCCCTCTTAATAATTAGTATACTTATACTACTAACATTAATTACCTTATTATTATATAAGTATATAAAGATGCTAGAAACTAGCTTTCTCTTATTATTAATAATATAGAGAGCCCTATAATTATCTAGAATAATACTATTAGAGAGAGTATATAGTTTCTTAAAGAATATAAATACTATAAAATAAACTTAGATTACTTAGCTTTTATCTTTAAAAAGGCTTTAGTTAATAATATAGTAGGAAATATTATTAGAAAGTTACTCTTTATTACTAGCACTACCCCTATTATTATACCTACTCTAGCTACTACTATAGTATCTACTATAGCTATAGTTAGATAAGTACTAACTGCTCTTCTAAGATTCCTTTATAATCCACTCTATATATATAAGGTTATTATAGATATAGCCCCACTATAGAGATATTACTATCTTCTATATATACTATACTTTATCTTTTAGTATCTTATAGTCCTTAAGGCTATCTTTTAGTAAGCCTATAAATATCTATTAAATATAGCTATAGTTTTATAAAGTCTACCTATAATATTATCTATAGGAGCAGCTAGGGATCTTATTAGGTATTACTACTAGAAAAGAAGTATCTAAAGCAGTCTATAAGGCTTAAGATAGATCCTCTAAGTTAGAGCAGCTTATAAGAGTAGTATATACTCTAAGTAATCTACTAGAACCCTTAGTAGTAGCTAGCTTACTATAGATCTTAGTAGTAAGGATAATTCTAAGCTCTTTAAGTAAGAGATAGGATATTTTAATCTTTTCTACTTAGATAACTAAATCTAGCTAGTTTTAGGCCTAAGTAGAAGCTATCCTATAGTATACTACTTTAAGAAAAGTATATCTACTATAGCTTCTCTTAGTATTAGTAATATTCTAGCTTACTACTAACTTATAGAAATAGTACTACTCTCTATACTATTTAGCAGGCTAAGTAGTATACTTAGTGCACTTTAAAATATCTTTATAATCTTAGTATACTTATTTCTATATATTATTATTAAAGTAGGTAAGTTACTATTTAAGAAAGTAGAATATATTTTAAAGGTTAATCTAGAACTTATTATTCTTATTATTAAGCTTTATTCCTGCTACTTTAAGGTAAACTATATTAATAGTCTAATAGATAAGTATCTAATAGTTATAATATAAGATAATCTATAATAAGAGGTTTATACTATTAGCAGAGAGGTATTTAAGTATATTACTCTACTTATCTTAGATATTCTTATACTTAATAGAGGTTAGTAGAGTTAGCTTTATAAGCTTAGAAGTAGTAAAACCTGCTCTACTAGTTTATTAGGGAGTATTAGACTTCTTACTCTTAATAATATTAACAGAGTTATTATACTTAGTGGTTTTATAGAGTATTTAAGAGGGATTCTTCTTAGCTTTCTGCTTTTAGAGGGCTGCTTTATACTTAATAAGATTAGCCTTATACTTAGCTTAGAGGTAGTTATTATACTTATCTATAAACTTCTAAATAGTTAGAGTGCTCTTAAAAGTATTAGAAAGCTTTTTAGTATTAAAACTATTAGAATTAAGATACTTTTAAATATCCTTACTCTATATAGATAAGTATAGGTTAAGGTACTAATAAGGCTAGTTAGTAGGGCCCTAGAGCCTTACTTCTAGAGAGAAGGTTATTAAAGAGTATATAGCTATTATTATAAGGCTGCTTTAAAAAGGTTTTAAGTATTATAAGGTTATTTTAAATAGGTAAAAGATAATAGGAGAAAAGCTGCTCACTCTTTTCTAAGCTTAGAGAGGTTAGAGAGGTATTTATAAGCTATAAAGCTAGACTTATAACTATTATAAGCTATAAGTAGAGATAAGGGTAAGTTATAAGAAGTAACTATCTTAGCTATAGATTAGTGTGCATAGAAAGCGCAGTGAAATAGTCTATAGTATATAATTATATAATTGCACACTATAGCATATAGCTACTATAGCCTTATAAGGCTAAGAGTGCTGTAAACTATATTATAATATCTCTAGTTATAGTTATTTATAAATACCTTTATATTTAGAGAGATTAGATTAGGGGTTCTATAATAAGTTAATAGTATAGAGTTACTATAACTAATAGGTCTAACTATAGTATAAATTAGCTAGATATAGAAGGATTTACTATAGTAGTTAATAATATTATATAAAAGAAGGTAACTAAATACTATAATAAGAGTTTTAGCTAGTAAAGTCTCTTATTAAAGCTTTTACTAAAGTATAAGTCTTTCTTATTTATATTAAGATAGCTAGTTCTCTAGTTACTAAGTCTAGTATAGTTAAAGTAAAGTCTTATATTCTTAGTCTTAGTAATACCCTTTATAGATCTATAAAATAGTATTACTATTATTTAGTATTATCTTTTTCTATTATCTCTTTTAGAATACTAAGTTTATTAGTAGTAGTAGAGATATTATAAGTTATATAGTAGTAAGTATAGTTACTTCCTAGAATTTTATTATTATTACTATAGATAATAATTATTAAGCTATAGTCCTATCTATAAACTAAATAGAAAATATATATTATTATTTTAAGGTATAAAGGAATAGATATCCTTATTTTATACCTCTTAGTTAGAATAATCTTAGGTTAAGGTAGGTATTAGTAGTGCTAATAATAATACTATAAGTTATAATAGTATTTTAGTATCTTTTACTATATTTACTAGTAGGTTATTTACTATATACTAAATAATATATTATTTTTAGTAGAAAGTTACTAATAGTATTAGTTATACTCCTTATTTAGGTATAAGTTATAGTTCTAGGTTAAAAGCAATTCCTCCTTAATAATTATAAGGTTAATAGTAGCACTTATCTTATAGTAAGTAATTTAAGTATTCTAAGCAAAGGTCTTATAATATTCTAGTATATATAAGTATAGATATATAGTAGCAGAGCTTTTTATGCTTCTGGCTGTGAGAACCTCTTAGAAGGTTAAGGAGTTATCTCTTATATGCACCTTACTAAAAGGTTTACCTTTTAGGTGTTTTTTATAGCACCTTGCTAGAAGGTTTAGTAAAGGCAATCCCAGGCTATAAGAGCCTTAGTAGTCTACTTAGCTCTAATATAATCAGCCCTATTATATATAGCATAGCATTATCTATACTATTACTATTCTGCTAGTCTATTTAGCTAGAGTATATATCTAACTTTATATAAGGGTTTACTTACTAGCAGGAATATATTAGGTTTCTATATTATTATCCTTAACTAGTAGAGGGTATAGGTTAAAGTGCTTCTATAGTATTTTTCAAATTATACCTATAAACTGGGTGAATTTGTTATAGTCTTTTTTATGAGGGGCTGCGTTGTAACTATAAACTTAATAAGTATAGATATTATAGATTTCTAGTATTTTTAAAGAATAGTAATATAGATATAGAGAGAATAAATCTTAAGCTTAAATATAGTAATCTTATTAGAATAGATAGTTCTATAATAGGACTCTTATTATATTAGCTTATTATAATAGTTATAGATCTATTATTTATCTATTATCTCTTATTTTTATTATTTAAGCAGTATTTATAGATAATAAGTTATATTAGTAAAGTTATTATTTATATAATAAATATAGAGATATATTAAGGTCTTTAAGATAGGTATACTATAAGTAAACCTACTCTTTATATTTAATAACTTAGATAATATAAAGATAAGTTCTTTATATACTAAATTATAAACCTAATATAGAAGTTATTACTTTACCTCTTTAAGTAATATCCTTATTAATCTATAGAAGTTAAGTAGTATAATATATAAGGTTAACTACTAATTAGTATTAGTTTCACGCTAGATTAAGGTTTATATAGAACTTAGAGCTCCCTTTATATATATATATATATTAAAAGCCTATAAGTTAATATATATCTATTTAGAAGTTCCACTTAACTATATAGGCAGTAGTATTAAACTATATATATATGCTCTATAATAGGTTACGTAACCTTATATATATCTATTAATTATATTGCATATCCTGCCGCTTTGCGGGTTACAGTGTTAGCGCAATATATACCATACGTTAATAATAAAGAGTTAATATAATTATAAAATATGTTATATATATTAAGTTTCCCTATTAATATATTTAGTAGAGAGAGACTTTACCTTAGTAGAGATTACCTTAATAAGAATAAGCTTATTAAAGCTAATAGATAAGTATTTATAATACTTAATATATATTAATAAGGGTTTAACCTTAATATAACTTGAAAATAAGAGTTAGGTATATAAATAATATATACTATATAGCAGAAAACTAAGTCTAAGCTTTAGTATAGAAAACTTAGTTACTCAGGCTTTAGGAAAAATAAAAGGGACTATATAGATAATAAAAAGCTATATAATATTTTCTAAGTTAGTGGTTCTATAACTCTATAAAACCTATAATCTCTTAAAAAGCCTAAGATACTCTCTATAAATACTAAGGTGCTATATAGAGAAGGCAGGAGATATTCTTTATATTAATATTAGAGAAGTAAAGTTAGTAAAGTACTTTAAGTACTTCTTACTAATTATAGATAATAAAATATACTTCTAAGTAATTATCTTTATAGATATAAAGAATAAGCTAGTATACTAGTTAATAATATATCTATAAGGGTAGAGAAATACCTTTAGTATAGTAGTAAAGAGTATCTATATAGATAGTATAGTGAAGTATATAGTAACTTACTATAAGGCTATATTATAGAATAATAAAATAAAGATAGAGTTATTACTACTATATATATATAAGTAGAATAATATAGTAGAGTGTGTAATTTAAATTATTCTAGATAAAGTATATACTTTAAGTATTAATTTAGAGGTTTTAGTAGATTTATAGCTATATTTACTTATAGCAGTAATCTATATAAGAGATATACTATAAAACTCTATAATAAAAATATATAATAATATAGAGGCTATATAATAGAGGTTAATTACGTAATACAGTGTATTATAGTATTATTAATACTATATATACTATTAGAAAAAGCCTCTAGAAAGCTATAGAAACTACTAGCTTTTACTGTCTAAGTTAAGGTTAAATCTAAAAAGGGTTTAGGTTACTAAATTATTTAATGGAAAACCTAAATAAGGAAATAAGTAGGGCAGCTTAGCAAGCAGCTTATATAGCTATAGAAGGCTCTAGAAACTAAGCCTTAAGTATAAATAACTTACCTCTCTCTCTCTAGAATACTCCCTTTTACTTAGAAGGTAGATACTTTAATATTAACTTATTTATACTTATTATTTCCCTTTTAAGCTATTAATTACGTTATTAAAAATTATATAACCTAAGAATCTATATTATTAACTACTTCTATATTATAGCTATTATAGATAAGATATCTATTTAGGCACTCTATAATAAGTTATTAAGCTTAGGAGGAGACTATATACTTAATATAAGCTAGTTATAGATTATTAAAAGTATCTACTTTATTTATATTAATCTAGAAGTCTAGGTTAAGAGCAAAAAGATAGCAGTATATATAGAGAAAGATATCTTTATTAATTATTATAGAGACTAAGTATATAGAATATAGATACTAAAGTAGGATAAGATTATTATCTACTTTAATATTATCTTTTATAAATCTATAATAGAGCTAGAGAAGTATTAATAAATATTACTACCTAGTTAAGGTTTATAATCCTAAAGCTATATATAAAGAATTATAGAATAGATATATAAAGTATATTTATAAATTAGAGAGACTAGATCTCTAGGAGGAGAGAGTATAGCTTATATTTATACTATAATCTTTATAACTAACCTCTTTATAAATAATTAAGAAATAAGTTTATAGCTTTATATAAATCTAATAACTATTATAGAAGTATAGAATAGATCTATAAATAACTAGTTAGAGTAGATAGAGGTAGTATTTACTAAGATATATAGGCTTATAGAAAAAGAGGTATTATAGTTTATTAATAAGAAGGAGGCACTATAAAGCCTCTAAGTAATAGCTAAATAGATTTAGAAATATAAAAAAGCCTATAGTAAGCTTATAAAGTATAAAGTATAGATTATAGTAAGAGGCTTTCTATAAGTCTCTAGCTAAGACTTTACCTAGATATATATCTTAATATCTTAAATAGTATTATAGTAGATTCTATTAGTCTATATATAGCAAAAGGAATATTCTATATAGCAGTAAAACTTTATTAATATATATATAAATAGAGAGCTAGAGGAGATAGTCTATATAATATCTTTCCCTTTAATTAAGGAGTTTTTTATAAATCTATAATATATTAACCTTATAGCTATATATAGTTATAAAAAAGATTATAAGTAAGTTATTAAACTCTATAAAGCTCTATATAGGCTATAATAGAGTGGAAGATAGTAATAAAAGAGGTTATAAAAGATCCTTAAGTAAGTAGGATTTATATTACTATACTTAGATAATATAACTTATTATAATAAAACTCTTAATATTATAATAATAATATATATTAATAATATTTTAGTAATAAAGCTAGAAGCTGCTCCAGATATAATCTATAAATATATAAGTAATAAGATTAAGATTAATAACCTTAAAATACTTAATAGCTTCCTTAGTATTTAACTTATCTTTAATAAGGAGTATTAAAGAACTATTATTAACTAAGAAATATACTTAGCTAATATAGTATAAGAATTTAGAGCAGAGATTAAGTCTATAAATATACTTATTAAGACTAAGGTACTTAACTTTATAGTCTTTAGTATAGAGACTATACTAAATCTAAATTTCTAGAGTTAGTACTAAAGAGTATTAAGTAAAGTTAGCTTTAGAGTGCTTATAATATAGCTAGACCTCTTCTTTAGTATAGAGCTATAGACTAGATTCTCTTATTAAGTTTATAGTTATAACACAGCCCCTCTATAAAAAAGACTATAATAAATTTACTTAGTTTATAGATATAATTTGGGAAACACTATAGAGGCACTTTAACCTATACTCTCTACTAGTTAAGGATAATAATATAGAAACTCTATATATTTCTACTAGCAAGCAAACCCTTATATAAAGTTAGATATTTACTCTAGCTAAATAAACTAGTAGACTAGTAATAGTATAGATAATACTATGCTATATATAATAAAGCTAATTATATTAAGGCTAAGTAAGCTACTAAGGCTTTTATAGCCTGGAATTATCTTTATTTAATCTTTTAGTAAGGTGCTATAAAAAATACCTAAAAGGTAAACCTTTTAATAAGGTACTATATATATAAGAGATAACTTCTTAACCTTCTAAGAGGTTCTTATAGCTAGAAGTATAAAAAGCTCTATAAGTAGGGCTTTATATCTATCTCTCTCTCTTATTCTTATTAACTTATAATAAATTCTCTAAGATAGCAGTACTATACTTAATATATTAATACACTAGGTATATATAAGGTATATCTATTATTACTAAGAATATAAAGTAGATTACTATAGAGTTTAGTATTAATATAATTAATAAAAACTCCTCCTTCTTTAACTAACCTAGCCTATATAAAGAGTATATTATTAATATAGCTCTTAAGAGAGCTTATCTTAATATCTCTATAGAGGATATCTATATATATAATTAAATTATATATAAATAAGTAAATATAGTAGCAAAAGTTAAATAGTTTATTATATACTCTATCTATTAGCCCTTTTTTAAATAGGCTCTCTATAATACTAGGGTAGAGGCAGCTCTATAGGGGAATATTAGTAAGTATAGCTTATGTTAAATAGAGAGAGTATTACTAATAACAGCATAGCTGCAAAGGTATTAGTTAGCCTAATTAAATAAGAGGACTGCTAGTAGATAAAGCAGTAATAGAGGCAGTATTTAATAGTAGTATGGGTAATAAATAAGAGGATAAGTTAACAGTTTAGTAATCAGTAATTAAGTAATTAAAAACTATATTATTATTAAACTATAAAGTTAAGGATTATAAGGATATAGATAGATATATATAAGTGTGGCTGTGGTTAGGATAGGATTACGTGACTGAAGGCTGTATATATTATTAGGAGGCGCAGCGCGGAGTTAGAAGGTCTGTTATAAAGCAGGTAAAAATACTATATAGTGGCCAGAGGCCCTAGATTCTCTTATTATCTTAATAAGTTATATAAAAAGAGTATAAAGTACTTAATATAGTATCTTAGTATATATTCCTGCTTTATAATAAGTTATAATAATAAATATAAAGCTAGAGACCTAAATAAATAGAGTTTCTATAGCTATATTAATAGTAACTATACTAGCTATAAGGATATAATATACTTAATAATAAAATAGATCTTCTTTATAACTAATAGGCCTATATTATAGAGATTATAATAGTAAGCTATAGTTTCTAAGTTATTAACAAAAGCTAAGTATTATATAGTATTATTAGTAATATTAAAAGCACTTTAGATATATAACTTCCTAAGCAAACTTAGGATAGAGCTTAGAGAACCCCTTTATATATAGATTTATAACTACTTTATATAAAAGATTATTAAATATAATAAGGTTAATTTTAAGTATATATTATTAATAAATAATATAGCTAATCTATTTATAAAACTGCTTAAGAGGATCATCTTTAAATAACTTTATAAGAGGAGTAGTATAAAGCTATTTAGAGTTAATATTACTATAAAGGATTATACTAAGAAGGTTTAATATATATATAAACTAAGTTTTTAGTAAAGAGGAATATTATAACTATAGATAGTATCTTACTATAATAAGCAGGCTATATATAGTATAATATTAAGCTATATATAAATTAGAGATATAAATAGTGATTTAAGAGTATAGATAATAACTTAGGGGCTTAATAATATATAAGAGGAGCACTAAGCATACTATAATTTAGTATAAGGATAGCTTTGTATATATGACTTTAATTAATATGCTTATTAGACCCTTGTTTCTAACCCCTAACTGCGTATGGGATCCTTGTTGTTACACTTAAGACCAAGCGCTATTAAGAACTAACCCCACACAACCGCACACCCCCCACATCCGCACACCATTTCCCATACAAACAGCTGTTTTTTAAGCTTAAGCTATACTCTTAAATATTAATATAAAAAACTAAATAAAATTGCTAAAATTTATCTTAAGATATATAGAATACTTAGAAAATATTATTTAAATATTTCCTATTTAGGAAGTAGGTTTATTTTTAAGTTATAAATTAGTTTTTAAAGTGTTAAGGTTTCTTAGTATTTTTAACTAAAGTACTAACATTAAGTTTTTAAGACTATAATAGCTAAATTAAGTATTAAAATTAAGAGAAAATTATTATAATTCTTCTAAAATTATTATAATTACTTTTAATTTAAGAAACTATTTTATTATAATTTATATATATTAGTAAATCTTACTTTGCAGTTATAAGTACTACTTTTTAATTCTCATAATTTTAATTAGTAAAGACTAAAAAGTATAATATATACTTTATATTTAAATATTTTTCTTAGAATTATAGTATTTTTTATTTTATTTTTTAACTAGTATATTAAGAAATATTCAAACTCTATTTTACTAGTAAATAAGCTTAAAATACTAAAGTATATATTACTATATAATATTTTATAAAATAGATTATTAAAAATAAGTTATATATTTAATACTACTTACTAGAAGTATTATATCTAATTTTGCTAGATTTTATACTCTATAAATCTATTTTATATAATATTCTAAAAACTAGCTGTTTGTATGGGAAATGGTGTTCGGATGTGGGGGGTGTGCGGTTGTGTGGGGTGAGTTCTTATTCTGTGCCCGCATCCAAACTGAGATCTGCGTCTGACTCTTTTCTTCTAGTGCCTTTTGCCACCCACCATGTTCAGCCACATGGGGGTAATTACACTTAGTCAATTTGAAGTCTTTTCTTTTCTGCGGGTGCCCTTGGGCTCTTAGCCGTCGATTCTCTGCATGCATCTAAAAGATGTTACCTCCCATTATTCTGTAGTTCCGCCCTACCCAACTTCTGTCCCGTCCCGTCCCGTCCTCAAGTGGAAATATCCAAGATTGAATGGATGCTCCACCTAGCGCGGAAAAGGGAGGAAACGAGAGAACGGCACTTGAGGCGGTCCCCACTGTTTGCCAAATATCTGAAACCTTCTACTGTGACAGCACCGCTCCAGCGCCGTCGACGTTGTCCCGGCTTGCACATGGATCTGAATCGCCTGGGTCGAGCCTCTGTAGTCTGCTGGTCTGTCTGGTGGCACTTGTGCGGCACTCATCCACTGGCTTGATGTTTTCAGATCCCTTTTGAATGCCGTCCGTGTCTATCGCCGCGGATGTGCTCAGTGCCTCCCCTTCCGTCTCCGCGGGTTGAACGCCGCCAAAGCCAGAGTCATGACTGCCTCGGCCGTTTGGACGTTCCATTCAACACATGCAGCTTGGACTGCGCCAGGGATCGCCGCCGGCTGTCGTATATGGTATGCAGGTTGTCGATACCAGTTCTTACGGAGAAAACGAGCCTGAAGACAGGCACTCCAGGGCTTGTATAATCCCAACAGTGGAAGGGTTGTTTCTCAAAAGTCATAGTATCATGAATACACCTACGGTATGTGTAAGCTAGGTGAATTGATCTACGTACCTTACGTACAGGGATCTACCGCACGTCGGCACCCGCCATCGATGTGGAAACCACTATTGGAGAGGAACCGTCCGTCGTACCGATGGGAGAGCAGAGCATATTCACAAGTCATGCCAATCTTGTTGCTCGGCTTCGGGTCTACCTTACCTGACGTCGTTCTCTGTGGACGAGATTGGAGGTGGTGAAGCAAGGCACCTACCTATCTTAAGTTGCGCCGGTGAAGACAGTCCGCTGGTATCGGCGAATAGCAATCAATACCTTGGCTTTTTTTGCCAACCTAAGTAAGGTACTTTAGTATAGAGTACTGCGTACGCAGTATAATATCCACGATCTGGCATGGCGTTTCCCCGGGCTTTCGCGAATCATGACGATGGCAACAGTCTATGCTGGACATCCGACAGACGGTCTCGTTCAGAGCCTTGGGAAGTGGATCTCGGGCTATTCCAAAAGCGCCAGCGGGGCCATCTCCCGCCATAGTAGGTGCGTATCGAGGTAGGATAGGTACGTAAAGTACCTATCGAAGTAAGGGACTTGTCTCTCGCTGCCTCATGGATTAATGGTGAAAACTTGGAAACCTTTTACAACGGTATGACTTACGCTGTTATTTATATGCTGCACATATCATAGGAGAGAGAATAATCATCCAATGCATTTCAGCCTCGGCTCAGGCGCAGACGCGGGTTGAGGGCGTCGCCTTCGGAGGTATGTATCACCTTAGGCCGCTCTGGTCTGATTTGCCGCTAAGTACCTTACCTTAGGTACCTTAGTGCAGAATGTGCCACTGCAGTGTGGCCGCTGAACGTGAGACTGGGGACACGGGCCTCGACTGCTTCCTGGCGTCTGGGACTTGCATCTCTGCTACGGCCGAAGCGACAGAATTCCCGGCTTCTACTGCGGTACAGTACTTGCCTTAGCCTGCGTAGGTGCTTAAGGTGCCTACCTAATGTAGTGCGAAGGGGTACCTTGGTTTGCGCGCTATATGTACGGAGAAGTATGGAATGGAAGTATCTCACGGAGAAACAACCCCGACCCCCCTAACCCCAGTCCTCGTCCCTCGCACTCTCATGCTCCTTTCCTCTTGTCGACCCCGGTCGTTTCCAGCAGAGAAGAAAAGTCTCCAGCGGAGTAGCTGCTGCTTGCTTCTGAATACGGCCCCCAGGTATCCTGCCTCCGCCGGCCGCTACCCAGAAAAAGAAAACAGGCCCCCCCCTCTCCTGGTGCCACCAATGACACGCCTGGACGCTTCGTGTCGGACCCCAAACCCAAACTGTTCCTGAATCGTCCAACCTTGTCTGGTATTACCCTCCCGCACCCGCACTCTCTCACTCCTCTCTTTCGCCCTGTCTCTCCGTGTTCTACGCTACTGCCCGTCTGCCTTCTCTACCTGTCTGTCCCACTGGCTTTCCTTCCTCTCTCCATAGACGATACCATTCATTACCTTCCTGTACACAATTTTCAACTAACCACTCTGCCCACACGACACAACCGATTATTGTCGAATAGGCAATACCTTCTCTCCTTCTCAGCGACGACCGATCCGGAGCGGTGATACTATCGAGGCACCGCGGATTGAGGTTGGGATTGGATCTGGATCCGGATCTGGGCCTCTGGGGTCAGTGGCGGACGCTCATGTTGTGAAATTGGTGCAACCACATCCAAACCGCCGCAGCTCGTCGTCGATTCGAATCCTGACCATCGCACAACATCACCATGGATCCTTTTCATGACAAAGCGGGCAATGAGCGGAGGGCTTCCCTCAGGATGTCAGCCAGGCCTTCGACCACCGCCGACGGCGCCGACGACGATGAATACGATCTGGCCGCCGCCATGGGCCTCTCCGACGGCTTTCGCCCTGCCGGTGTGTCCGCAACCCATCCACCCCTTTCCTCGACCACAAACCCTTCGACTGGCTCGGCGGTTGTGTCACGAGACTCTCCCGCCTCCCAGCGAGCCTTTGCCCCGGCTCGACCTTCGAGCATCTCGAAACCGCCCCGCGCTCACGACAATTTCGCACTCCGCCATGACGGTTCTACCAGCCAAATGACGGGCGCCCCAATGTCCCGCGTCTCAAGTGCCTCGACTGACGCACCCATTATTCGTTCCGAGAGTCCCTACGAGGGGCCGTCTGGTCCGTCTCATCCCTATCAGATGTATCCCCAGCGAACCAACAGCGTGGCAACATCATCAACTACCCGAATGTCGGAGCGATCATACGCAGGCCCCCGAGGGCCGACGCACCCGTATACCCTGTACACGCAGAACACCGTGCCTGTCGATACGAACGAGGGTGACAATATTCCCGTGGGATTCGGGCGCTCAGACAACTATCAGCGACGGATGGGGCCTGAGGGGGAGGAGATTGCTGATCTGATCGGCCCGTTGGGACACACTGAGGAACTCCCGCCGTACACCAGATATCCGGAGCAAGCTTATGCGAGGAAACAACCAGGGGAAATGCCCTCGCAAGACCAGTTATCCCACCGGCAACACACGCCCATACAGCAACTGTCACCCCAGCCCTCTGGTCAACAACAGCCGACACAGCCTATCGTTACCGTGATGGCTGCATCGGTCCCTCCACCTGCACCCATTCCTGGTGCCGGCGGTCTCGGTCTTGCTACCAGGAACCCGGAGTTTGAATCTCGCGAGGATCTGCGTGTGCCATCACGGATGTCAGCCCGGACCTTTACATCTGACACAGCGAGCCAGCACGAGATCAACACCGCTGCGGAGGCCTGTGCCGAGAAAGGCGAGAACACGACAGACAAGAAATGGCAAAAGAGAGCAAAGAAGCGAATGTTCGGTGTGATCCCGTACTGGGCCATCTGCCTGTTGGCGGTCGGCTTGGTTCTGATGCAAGTTTTGCTTCTCTTCTCTGCATGTAGATAAATGCTAATGGTGTTTCAGGGGTATTATTCTAGGGGCTGTGATTGGCACATTCTTTGCCAAACACAAGAAACCACCCCCCGGTCGTCATCAAGAAGATGACCCGGTTCCGGTCGTCATTCCTACGGCCACAGTCGATGTCAAGCCTTTGGCAACCCTTCCACCTGATCTTCCCTCGATGGAGACTGGTACCTTTGGCCTCCCCCCCCTGATTGCAAGCCAAGCGCCAAGTACATGTTTCAACGATACCACGCAATCGCAGGCTTGGACCTGCAACATCCCATTCACAAGCTACGTCATGAGCGTCTCCAGAATTGCCAATGAACTACCCATATCTGATTATACCTTAAAACTTAGCACATTCAACGAGAGTGACTCCAACGAGAAGTTCAACATGTTCTCCTGGGGCACAATGCCACCTCTCATTATCGATCCTCTGAAAATGCGACTCGTCAACGACACGTCCGAACCCAACCGAGGTGCGGCGTGGTTTGCTCAAATGACGTACAACAAGACTGTCATTGTTGCCGAGGATAGATTCCCCGGCGTCAGCACGACCAAACCGATTTCGAAGAAGCGATGGAATGGTCCGCCGCCGTCTTCTGGCGACTTCAGCAGAAAAGGTATCAAGGGTGCGCAGGCTGGGGATAGACCTTGGATCTGTACATGGCCCGGAACTCTGCTGGAGGTTTTCGTTTACCCTGCACAAAACAACAGCTACCAACGGAAGCCTACGTCGACTACGAAGCCGCTGACATTTTTCACTGCCCCGCCAACCTCGACGCCGTTCTTGGTTCGCCATGGCCTGGTCACAACAAGCACGTTCACATCTGCCATCCCGACTGATCGACCGCGGAAGGCACCGCCGCCGCCATACCCTCAGGTCATCAAATTTGAGGAGCGCCGCGTGTCTCTCGATCAGACCAAGAACGCCTACTGTCGTCAAGTTGAAGTCTGTGACGATGGAGAAAACACCGTCCCTGTTCTCAATGACCAGGGCCAGCCAGTCGAGGTGATGATTATGGAGAACAGGCAAACGGTGGCCATTGCCGACTCCAAACGTTGGATACACGAGAACAGTTCTCTCATTTCTCGTGACCGGCCCGCAAGGACAAGTCAACTGAGCGACTGCGGCTGCATCTGGTGGTTTACGTAACACCCACCTTTTCTTCACGATTTCCCCTGATAAACTTTATTATTGTATGGTTTAATGCACCACACCATCTTTGACTGGCCATGAAGGCCTTGTTACACTTTTCCTATCTAGGCGTCGTTGATGTATTTTCGGGCGAGCATCTTAGGCGTCATTCACCTGGCGCAGTTGGCTGGCGATTGTATATATTCAGCGGAATACCTATGGCGGGCCAGTACGCTCCCAAGCAGCCTCCTCGGACGACGAGGATATGGAGGAAAATTCTGGTTCTAGGTTGGCTTAGCATGTCGTTTCAGAATTTGATGTTGCGGATTTGCGTGGTCTTGCACTTCAAAAATTGTTAGTGTTAGTTCAGAACTGAACTGAGATGCAAATGGAAATGAAAATTCTGATCTCGTGCTCCGTCTCCCTGCGGCGACTACTAGTACTCATTATGACGTTGCTGCTGCCCGTGTTGTCAGGCGAAAGTAGTGTGCTTCCACTGCCTTTTCGCCTGGCACTTTGCTACCGTCAACAACTCCACGCGAGCGATAGCAGCAATGTGCGCTACTGGAATCGGCAGATCTTGTGAGTCTAACAACTATTTCTATACTTTTGAGCCTCGTCACCCTCTTTCATGTTGGCTGCAAGCCCGTCCAAAAAGCTGTCGGCAAGTTTCTTTGCCCTCCTCGACTCGACGACTTTCCGCCGCTGTTCAATCTGCCTCCGTCTTGCCTCCTTCTTCTCCTCGCGCTCTTTTCTTGCCGCCTCCGTCTTCAGCCGTTCCTTCTCGAGGCTCTGAAACTCCATGGATCTCGTCTCCTCATCCTTACTGAACTTGTAGAATCCTGTTCCCTTGGTACGAATCTCGCTGTCGGCGTCGTAGTGCTTCATGTCGGGTGGCGTTGCGCTCCTGTCGCGTTTGCGCGCCAACTCCTCCATTTTATCAGGTTCGTCCGGGTTGAACGCCATGGTCTGGATGGCGTCCCCGTAGAGCAGCTTTGAAGGCGCCGCGGGCCGAGCGGACATGCGCTCCAGCTCTTCTGCGCCCAACAGGCCACGTCGGCGTTGGCGTTCAAGACGTTCCATGTCTGCTTTGGTGCCTCGCCTCAGACGTCCAAATTCGTCTTCGTACTCGATAAGTTCCTGGTCTCCGCTCCCTTCATCATTGTCGTCGTCGTCGTTATCGGAGCCTGAACTGGAGGCGCCGTTTGTCTCGTCCTTGCCCCTCGCTTCGGTCTCGGCCCATTTGCGGTCAAAGTCTACCAGGGGCGCGGCATCGTTTTCTTTGGGAACGTATTCGCCGCGCTTCATGGCGGCGTAGAGACGGGCTTTCTCTTCCATCTTGCGCCGTGTTCGGGCGAGATTTGAGGAGTCTTCTTCGGTACCGATGTGATCTTTTAGATTTAACTTGGTGGTACTGGAGGAGTGGCTTGTGTTCGGTTTGGTGTTTGTGACGTCGCGGTGCTTGGAATTCGAGCTGCTAAATACGACGTCTTTCGGTCGGTATGGACGAGATCGCGCCGACGCCGATGTGGTGGTTGAGGGTGTTGACATGAGGGAAGTCAGTTGCGCGGTGAAGTCGAGGGAGCTGGTCAGCTCCATGTTGTTCTTGCGCTTCTTGGGCGGCGGTTGGCCGTATAGATTTGGGTCCTGCGGCATGATGAAAGTCTCTGTCGGAGACAAAGCAGGATGATGGGTCAAAAGTATGTGCGTCCGCGGCTTTTCGAAAGGATGGCGTGCAGAGGGGCATTGAGTGTTGGTGGACGGAAACTTGTTACGTCGCTGCAAGCTTCCCATTGGAGGTGGTTTGTCCGGGGGCCGTCGAAGCGCTATTGGACGAACCCACTCACTGAGGTGCGATGCAACATTATTAACAGGGCTTCTGTGCCAGCCAGGTAGGCAGGCACATACATACAGTGAGGGGTCAAAAGTCTAAGCCCACCACACAGTATCCTACCTAAACTAGCATATTTCAATATAGTATATAAACTTAACTAGATAAGGGAAACTTATATATAAAAGGCATATAGTATATATAAATATAAATAATACTATATATTTTTTTATAATATTTATCTATTATATTATTATTATAAAGATAAATCTATAAGTAAAAGTATTTTTGAGATTCTTAATTATAGTAGGACTTAGTAACAAATACTATATAATTAATACTATATTTTTTAAGAGAAAGTTTATTCTAAAGCTTAAGAAAGATATATATTTAGAAAACTTAAATATTAATCTATAAAACTTAAAAATAATTTTTATTTTATATATAGTAAGTATAATATACTTATAGCTTTTTTTATAATACTTATTCTTAGTGAGGTAGCTCGCTTACATAATTATATTACGTAATAGGAATATTATATAATATAGCTTAGGTAATTAAGAAGGTATTAAAATAGGTATTATTTCGGCTTATTAACTAGTAACTAGCTAGGTAGGGGAGAGAGGAGTTATTTATACTTATTCTAGCCCTTCTAGAGGCTTCTATT
>JAVHLV010000546.1:0-30362 GCA_036785495.1 Colletotrichum neosansevieriae
TAAGCTATTGCGTAAGTAATTACGTAATAGAAGCCTCTAGAAGGGCTAGAATAAGTATAAATAACTCCTCTCTCCCCTACCTAGCTAGTTACTAGTTAATAAGCCGAAATAATACCTATTTTAATACTATCTTAATTACCTAAGCTGTTTTACGTAATATTCTTACGTAATAAAATTATGTAAGCGAGCTAGCTCACTAAGAGGGACTATTATAAAGCTTAAAATACTCTATAATAGTCTTAATATACTAATTATAAACTAAGTAAATCTTTCTTAGCTACTTAGTCTTATATAATATATAGCCTAAGATACTATTTAATAAAGCCTAATTTATATAGTTTATATAGTTACTTAATATCTTATATAAGCTTCTAAGGTTTTAAAGTATAGTCTTAGTAAAATAAAATAAGAATATTATTAATATAGAATTAATCCATAAAGCAGTAGGATATATACTATAATTAATAGATATATATAAGGTTATATAACCTATTATAAAGTATATATATATAGTTTAATACTACTGCTTATATAGTTAAGTGGAACTTCTAGATAGATATATATTAACTTAAGGCTTTTAATATATATATATAAAGAGAGCCCTAAGTTCTATATAAACCTTAACCTATTATAAAACTAATAGTTAGAGCACTCTTTTTACCTATTAAGGTATCTTTAAATATACTCTAGATAACCTAAGTGCCCCTCTTAATAATTATTATATTTATACTACTAACTTTAATCACCTTATTATTATACAAGTATATAAAGATATCAGGAACTAGCTTTCTCTTATTATTTATAATATAGAGAGCTTTATAGTTATCTAGAATAATATTATTAGAGAGAGTATATAGTTTCTTAAAGAATATAAATATTATAGAATAAACTTAGGTTACTTAGCTTTTATCTTTAAAAAGGCTTTAGTTAATAATATAGTAGGAAATATTATTAGAAAGTTACTCTTAGTTATTAATATTATCTTTATTACTATACCTATTATAGCTATTATTATAGTGTTTACTATAGCTATAGTTAGATAGATACTAACTACTCTTCTATAACTTCTTTATAATCTACTTTATATATATAAAGTTATTATAAATATAGCCCTACTATAGAGATATTACTATCTCCTATATATACTATACTTTATTCTTTAGTATCTTATAATCCTTAAAGCTATCTTTTAGTAAGTTTATAAATATTTATTAAATATAGCTATAGTTCTATAGAGTCTATCTAAAGTATTATTTATAGAGATAGCTAGAGATCTTATTAAATATTATTACTAAAAAAGAAGTATCTAAAGTAGTTTATAAAGCTTAAGGTAGATTCTCTAAGTTAGAGCAGTCTATAAAAGTAATATATACTTTAAGTATTTTACTAAAACTCTTAGTAAAAGCTAGCTTATTATAGATATTAGTAATAAGGATAATTCTAAGCTCTTTAACTAAAAAGTAAGGTGTTTTAATCTTTTCTACTTAGGTAACTAAGTTTAGCTAGTTTTAGGCTTATATAAAAGCTATTTTATAATATACTACCTTAAGAAAAATATATCTACTATAGCTTTTCTTAGTATTAGTAATATTCTAGCTTATTACTAACTTATAGAAATAGTGCTACTCTCTATACTACTTTATAGATTAAGTAGTATACTTAGTATACTTTAAAATATCTTTATAATCTTAATATACTTATTTCTATATATTATTATTTAAGGAGGTAGAGTATATTTTAAAGGTTAATTTAGAACTTATTATTTATATTATTAAGCTTTATCTCTATTACCTTAAGATAAACTATATTAATAGTTTAATAAATAAGTACTTAGTAATTATAGTATAAAGTAATTTATAATAAGATATTTATATTATTAATAGAGAGAAACTTAAGTATATTACTCTACTTATCTTAGATATCTTTATACTTAATAAAGATTAGTAAGGTTAGCTTTATAAACTTAAGAATAGTAAGATCTACTTTACTAACTTATTAAGGAGTATTAAACTCCTTACTCTTAATAATATTAATAAAGTTATTTTACTTAGTAATTTTATAAAGTATCTAAGAGAGATTCTCCTTAGCTTTTTATTTTTTAAGGGCTACTTTATACTTACTAAAATTAGCTTTACACTTAGCTTAGAGATAGATATTATATTTATCTATAAATTCTTAAATAGTTAGAGTGCTCTTAATAGTATTATAAAGCTTCTTAGTATTAAAGCTATTAGAATTAAGATATTTTTAAATACCCTCACTCTATATAGATAAGTATAGATAAGTATAGATTAAGATATTAATAAGGCTAGTTAGTAGAGCTTTAGAGCCTTATTTCTAGAGAGAAGGTTATTAAAGAGTATATAGCTATTATTATAAAGTTACTTTAAAAAGGTTTTTAAGTATTATAAGATTATTTTAAATAGGTAAAAAATAATAAGAGAAAAGCTACTTACTCTTTCCTAAGCCTAGAGAGGTTAGAGAGATATTTATAAGCTATAAAGCTAGGCTTATAACTATTATAAGCTATAGATAGGGATAAGGGTAAGTTATAAAAAGTAACTATCTTAGCTATAAATTAGTATATATAAAAAGTATAGTAAAATAGTCTATAGTGTATAATTATATACTTATATACTATAGTATATAGCTACTATAGCTTTATAAGGCTAAGAGTGCTATAAACTATATTATAATATATAGTAAACTATAAGATATTATTAAATATATATATTATTACTCTAGAGTCTAAATTAGTAGAGTTATAGAGTTAGTAATTATTTAGCTATATATAAAATATAAACTTAAAGATCTCTCTATAGTAGCTATATAGTTATTTATTCTCTATATATAGTCTGCTACTTAGTTTAAGCTTATAAATATACTTTATAAGCTCCTTATTATTATTAATATATTTCTCTACTAAATAGTAGAGAGATTTACTTCTCTAAAGGTGCTCTAGGTATAGCTCTTTAAATATAATCTAGTACTTAGCTAATAGATAGTAGCTATAATAAGCTAGGCAGTTATTTATATAGTTATAGATACTTTTTATAGCCTTTAGGTACTATAGGTTACCCTTCTCTATATACTTAGTATATAGTAGGCCTTTACTTTTCAGGGATTTCTAAGTTATTCTTAAATATAGTATTTCTATAATCTCCTCATATAGTAAAGCTAAATACTCCTTAGCCTATTTTAATATATAGATTAGCTATTTTAAATATATTAAGAATAACTTAGGTATCTTTTAGTATATCTCCTATAGTAAGGAAGCTAGTATTTATATATAATTATACTATTATTTAGTATATATAGATCTAGATATCTAAACTACTATTACTAAGAACTATTATAAAGTCTATAAACTACTAATTAGGCTTCTTTACTTATATAAAGCTACTAATCTATACTTTAGTAACAGCTTTCTCCTATTTTATAAATTATTCCTCTATATTATACTTTATAAATAGCTTCTTATACACTAAGAGGTTTAAGGTTATAATATAGCTATTTCTAGCTATAGCTTTATGCTTATAAATATTAATATTAATACTCTTATAGAGTATATATACTTAGTAGTTAATATCCCTATCTATAGTATAGTATAGATATAGAAGATCTAGATAGATATTATTATAGATCTAGTCTTAGAGTATATATTATTACTTTTATATACTTTATAATACTTATCTCTAACTATATAATCTACTTAGTAAGCCTAATATAACTTATAATTTGCCTTAGATAGATCTATAATTACACTAATATATATAGTAATTATATTATTACTTAGTAGCATAACTACTACACTATTTACTATACTATCTATAGAGTAGTTAGAGATATCTAGAATAGTTAGCTCTATAACCTTATTTTTAAAGTAGCTTTAAAATATACTATCTATATTTAAAATAGCAGTATATAGATTAATACTATTCTATAGCTTAATGCTAGATATCTTTATATATAGAAGGTTAATCTAGAGGATCTAGTTACTATATCTATATAGCTAAAAAGCAGTTATAGTAGTTATTATTTTATAATTAAGGTTTTTAGAGTAGTATTTATAGTAATATAGTATATATTAAACTATTAATTATCAAATTAGGTATAATTATATATATATTTATAATACTATAGTATATATATTTATAATACTATAGTATATATATTAAATCTATATATTTTTCCTTATTTAGGTATATCCTAACCTCTTTTTCCTATACACACTCTAGTTACAGTTAGCACGCCCAAGCCACTTCAGACCCACACATAGAGCTAGACTAATATTATCAGATTATAGGGTCCGGAACGCGCAGTGTGAGTTGGGCGCAACGTTAGTCTGGCTCTATGCGCGGGCCCAAAGCGGCCCGGGCGCGCTAACTGCAACTGGGGTGTGTACAGGAAAAAGGGGTTAGGATGTATCTAAATAAGGATAAATAGATAGAATTATATATATACTATAGTATTATAAATATATATATAATTATACCTAATTTAATAATTAATACTTTAATATATACTATACTACTATAAATACTACTCTAAAAACCTTAATTATAAAATAATAATTACTATAACTGCCTTTTAGCTATATAGATATAGTAACTAGATTCTCTAGATTAACCTTTTATATATAAAGGTGTCTTACCTTAAGCTATAGAATAGTATTAACCTATATATTACTATTCTAAATATAGATAGTATACTCTAAAGCTACTTTAAAAATAAGGTTATAGAGCTAACTATTCTAGATATCTCTAACTACTTTATAGATAGTATAGTAAATAGTATAGTAGTTATGCTACTAAGTAATAATATAACTACTATATATATTAATATAATTATAGACTTATTAAAGGCAAATTATAAGCTATATTAAGCTTACTAAGTAGACTATATATTTAGAGATATATACTATAAAGTATATAAAAAGTAATAATATATACTCTAAGATTAGATCTATAATAATATCTACCTAGATCTTCTATATCTATACTATACTATAGATATAAATATTAACTACTAAGTATATATACTCTATAAAAGTATAAATATTAATACTTATAAATATAAGGCTATAGCTAGAAATAGCTATACTATAACCCTAAACCTCTTAGTATATAAAAAGCTACTTATAAAGTATAATATAGAGAAATAACTTATAAAGTGGGAAAAGGCTATTATAGAAGCATAAACTAGCAGCTTTATATAAGTAAAGAAGTCTAACTAGTAGTTTATAAACTTTATAATAGCTCTTAGTAATAATAGTTTAGATATTTAGATCTATATATACTAAATAATAGTATAATTATATATAAATACTAGCTCCCTTACTATAGAAGATATACTAAAAGATATCTAAGTTACCTTTAATATATTCAAAATAGCTAACCTATATACTAAAATAGGCTAAGGAGTGTTTAGTCTTACTATATTAAGAGATAAAGAGAATGCTATATCTAAGAATAACTTAGAAGCACTTAAGAAGTAAAAGCTTATTATATACTAAATATATAGAGAAGAGTAATTTATAGTGCTTAAAGACTATAAAAGGGTATTTATAACTATATAAATAACTAATAAAAAGAGCCTCTATCTAGCCTACTATAGCTACTATATCTTAGCTAAGTACTAGATTATATTTAAAGAACTATATCTAGAGTGCTTTTAGAGAAGTAAATCTCTCTACTACTTAGTAGAGAAGTATATTAATAATAATAAAGAGCTTATAAAGTATATTTATAAGCTTAAACTAAGTAGTAGATAGTATATAGAGGATAAATAACTATATAGCTATTTTAGAGAGACCCTTAAGTCTATATTTTATATATAGCTAAATAACTACTAACTCTATAACTCTACTATTCTAGACTCTAGAGTAATAATATATATATTTAATAATACTTTATAGTTTACTATACTTACTAAAGCAGCTTTTAGTAACTTTCTATAAATAGGTATATACTAGGTTTCTATTAAGGAATATAGTATAGTTAATATTAAGGTAAAGAGATATAGTAAAAGTATAATATATCTATAACTATATAATATAGCGCTCTATTATAGATTTATAAATAACTTTATATTACTTAGAAAGCTATACTAATATAGTATTTAGTAAGATATAAGTCTATAAAATAACTATTTTTAAAGATTAGATTATACCTATCTCTATATATTAGATAAGAGGTATTACTAATAGGTTCTTAAGTATAGAGAGACCTTAGGGGGTGCTCTACTATAGAGTAAAAGGGATAAGATAGGTGCTATATTTCTTATAAGTGCTTAGTAACCCCTAGCTAAGTACTATATATATAATATAATAATAAAATAATAACCTATCTATAGTAATACTATAATATAGTATTAATACCTTAGATACCTAGGCCTAAAAGCTATTTAATATCTCTCAAATAGTATAAGAGAAGTCTACCTTACCTAAGGGGGTAAGCCTATTATAATAATTAACTATAATATCTATAGTATAGGTAAAGTATGCTACTAAGTATAATAAGCTCTATAAGAGTTTATTAAGTATATAGAGCTAGGTAAATATATTACTCTAGACTTCTATAATTATAATAAAGAATATAAAGGGTATTACTTAGTGCTTTTTATAATAGATTAATCTATAGTATATATCTAGGACTTCTATCTTATATAATAAGATATAGATAGGCTTTTTATAGTAATTAAGAACTACTTAATAATACTCTAAATATAGTATAGAGTATATATAAAGGTAATTAAAATAGACCTTAAGCTTATAAAGTATCTATATATTATTACTACTATTAAGGTATAAGGTATCTACCTTAAGCTCTCTGCTACTAATACTTAAGTATAAAACAGTAGAGTGAAATAAGTTAGTGCTATAATTAAAGAGTATATAAGAGCTATAGTAATAAGTATAAAGCTACTAGATATACTATAGCCTAAGATAATAAAGTTATCTATCTACTTATATAACTATATATCTATAGCAGTAAGAGGCTAGTAAATACTCTATAAGCTATTCTATAAGTATTTCTAGATAAGTAAGTTTGCTAATTATATATACTCTAACCTCTTATATCTATATATTTATAGCTATAAAGCGTTTACTATAATAAAGAAAGCTTAACTTAAGTAATAATACTATAAAAGACTTATACTATATATATTTATTAGCTTTTTAGTAAGTTATATATTTAGTAACTCCTTTTATATATAGAACCTACTATATATAGAAGTATTTACTATATATAATATAATATTTAATAAAAAGAAGTTTTTTAATAATAACTTAAAGAGGCTTGCTAAAGAGTTTTAGTATATAGACCTTACTATAATATAAAAATATATTAACTAGTTAATTAGTAAGAGCTATATATAAGCTATTCTATAAGATATTAATAAGGAGATAGATAATGTAGTTAAGTATAATAACTATACTAATAAGTATTTAGAAGATCTAGGAGCTATAGTACTAAAGAATATAGATATAGCTATATTATTACTGCTATAGAGCCTGGTAGCCTTAGTTACTGCTGCTATACTGGAAATATATAATACTTCTATCTATATAAATACTTATTTTAAACTAATAACCTCTCTAGAGATCCTACTAATAGTGTTTTTTATAGCTCTATAGAGTATACTTATAAGCATAAGAGGGTATAGAGAAAGAGATAACTACTCTTTAAAATATATAAATAAAAATAGATAATATAAATTATTATTACTCTAGCACTACTATATACTATAGACCTTATTTAAGGCTGCCTTTCTAATAGGCTATATATAGCTATACTAAAAGTATAAAACTATATAATTAGAAAATAGCTTTATAGTCTAAAGTATCTAGACTAATTACTTACTAAGTATATATATAGAGTGGGATGCTTCTAAAACTTTAATAAGAGTAGGTTATCTTAGTGAGGTAGCTCGCTTACGTAATCATATTACGTAATGAAATATTATATAAGAATATTACGTAAAACAGCTTAGATAATAAATAAGGTATTATTTTAGCTTATTAACTAGTAACTAGCTAGGTGGGGGAGAGAGGAGTTATTTATACTTATTCTAGCCCTTCTAGAGGCTTCTATTACATAATTACTTACGCAATAGCTTACGCAGTATATTGCGTGGATATTTAGCCTATTTAAGCTTAGTTATAGATTAAAGTTATAGCTTAAACCCTTTTAGTTCTAGCTAGAAAGCTTATTAAAGATAAGGCTTTCTAGGACTTTCTAGACCTTTCTATCCACAGTATAGATAGTATTATTAATACTGTAATATACTGTGTTATATTATATAGTATATTATTAAGTATTATTATTTATTATATACTTTATAGGTCTTATTTATAAAGGGTTTTTAAGATATTTAAATAATATCTTATAGGTTATACCCTTAAAGTAGCTATAGATAAGATAGATTTATAATAGTAAGTATTTACTATAGCTAAAAAATAAAGACTAGAGAGTATAGAGTGCTATAGAAGTGTTATAGTATATAGTAGCCTAAGTAAATTAGATAAAATAGCTACTTTATTAAGTTAATTCTAGTTTAAGTTACCTCCTCTATCTATATTTTATAATTAGTTAGCACTATATAATAGGTTTATAAAACTATATCTATTTATAAAGGAATTTCTAGAGGCTGAGAAATCTTACCTAAAGAGATATAAAGTATTATAGTTTTAGTATAAAGTAGTGAGGTAGGAGATTTATAGTTACTAAGTGCTTAGCTACTACTAGGTTTATATATATAAACTTAATAAATATAGATAGTTAGTAAAGTTTAAAATAAGACTTATAATCTAAGGTAATTAATAAGCAAAAGATATATAGGATATATATATAGTAATACTTATAGATATATCTTTCTAAGTACTAATAGCTATAGCTACTTATTTTAATATAGAGCTATTATAATATAATACTATAAATATATTTATATATATATCTACTAATAAAATAGTATTTATAAGTATACTATCAGGCTACTACTATAATAGTAAGATTCTATATCTATAAAAGGTACTTTATAAACTATACTGCTTACTGCTGCTTTAGTAAAAACACTTAGAAGCTAGCCTTACTATACTTAACTTTAAATAGATAGCTAGTAAGAACTACTGCTAGTAATATAGATAAGTAATATTCTTCTTCTATATAGATAATTATATATTAGTATTTCCTTATAAGTATACTAAAAGTCTAAAGGAGGCTATAAATACTTTCTAGAAGCATTACTACCTTAAAGAAGGTTAGAATCTATAATAGATTTTTAGAATTAAAGTGCTTTATAATAGAGCTATATATAAGCTATAGCTATTATAGTTAGTATTTATAGATAAGGTATAGAAACTGCTTAAGTAGTATATTATAAGCCTTAATATAAATAACTAAGTATATATATCTATAATAAAAGATAAATTAGAACTATATAAAGGGGAAGCAGCTCTATAAGAGATTAACTACTACTAATACTATATTAAAATAATCCTTTATATAGTAGTAATAATATAGCTTAATATAGTATTTACTATAAGCTGCTTTATAAGGTTTATTAATAACCTAAGCTTTATATAGCACTATATTACTAATTAAGTTCTCTAATATCTTTACTAAATATAATACCTCTATCTTAAGTATAGCACTAAGCTTAATAAACTAAATAATATACTTAAAATTGTTTTAGATACTAGCTTTATAGATAATATAGTTAACTTAAAGAGCTTATAAGTGCTTATAATAAAGCTATTTAGAGAGATAATTATATAAAAGGTAAATAAGTAGATAATACTTATAATATTAATAACTAAGATAGAGCTATTTATGCTATTCTAAGTAGTATATAAAGCTCTCTTTATAAGTTAGTTAATAACTACTTTATAAGTTTAACTCTTAAGTAATACTACTACTAAAGCTGCTTTTACTATACTTAGTATAATATTAATAATAATCTAAATTTAGTATAATAATTAATAAACTATTTAGCTAGTTAATATAGAGCTTATTTAGTTATAAATAAAGCTATAATATATTAATATCTATAACTACTAGCTATAGTAGGAGATTATAGAAAGGTATATAATAGTTAGTTATACCTTATTAATAGAGATAATAGTAAATAGATTTATGAAGATATTTATATTACCTTAAATTAAAGTATTTTATAGTTAGCTATAAATAAGTAATTAATATATATAACTAGAGATAAACTATATATAGAATCTAGAGAAAGAAAATAATATAAAGTATATAAAGATAAAAAAAATCTATATTTAGAATAAGATAAACCTTAATAAAGTTTAGAAATAGCTTTATAAATAGTTAGTAATCTCTAAGGGGGTATATTAAATTATAGAGTCTAGTATATATAGTATAAGTTAGATATAATATTAACCTAGCTTTATATATAGGTTTAAAGCAGTCTAGGTATACTAACTATAACTAGAGTGTGTATAGGAAAAGGGGCTGGGACATGCCTAAGTAAGGGTTAATATATAGAAGTTACACACACACACTACAGTATTACAAATATATATACAATTCCGCCCAATTTGACAATTCTACCTGGCCTGGACATCGAGAAATGAAACACTGGACCCAGCGGACACCTGAACAAAGTGCCCTCCTTACAGCAGTTTACGGCACCTCTCACTGCCACCAAACCGCCTCCACTGTCTTCTTGCCCACTAGACTCGAAAGACCGCAGTTGGCCTAGGCACCTTACCTCACCTAACAGCCCCAAGTACCCGTCAGGGCACGGGCGCTCACGTTGCTCGATCCTGGGGACCTAGTTGCTGATACTGGCCCTTTCTTCTTTTTTCCCTTTACCGTCTCTCTCTTTTTTTTCCCTTCCCTTCCCACGAAGCTTGCCGACCTACGTTGCCTCGCTTCTGCTACCTCAACCTCAACTGTCTGCGTCTTCCACGCCGACCGCACGCCGACCGTGCATCGCAACTTCCCACCACGGCGCCGCCCGCTCAAGGACTCTGTTCCGCCATACCTCGCCCCTCCCTGCGATTGCTCCAGCGTCGAATTCACCTCGATAAACTTCCGGCCGACCCGATTCTACCCATCATCCGTTCGTCCGCGCAAGGCCTTCAATTCCACCGAGAAGAAGAGGACACCGAGACAATCGGCGACGCGATATCCCGGGTTAAGCTCAACGAGAGCTTCCCTCCGCCAGATACCCTGGCGTCCACGACCATTCCGTCGCCCCCTCCCCCCGCTGTCAACCTGGCGGCTCTTCAGCCTAAGCCCTACGGCGAAGCATCTGACGCTGCGGCCGCAATGGCCCAGCCCAATGCAGAGCCCGTTGAGGAATATGAGTGCGCATTCTCCCAATCCGTTCATCCATCCTACCCTTTTGAACGAACTCCGCAACACAACGGAATATCTGCCCGAATCGCAACATGTAGAGATCCATCTCGCTGACACGATTCTCCTCCAACAGCTATGAATCGCTACCTCCCAACTTCTCCCTGGTCCAGAACATGGCCGCTGGGGCGTTTGCGGGCATAGCTGTACGCTCTTCCAATCCATTGAGAACTCCTCCGGCCTGGCCTAGCAAATGGTTTAGCCTAGTCTTTCCCTCGGGAGTCCGAAGCTAATCAACGCTTGTGCAGGAACATACTGTCATGTATCCCATCGATGCAATCAAGGCAAGCCTCGAGTCCCCACCGTGGCTTTGGCAGCTGCGTCCGACTAATGACCACACACTGATGCCAAGCTTCTAGACCCGAATGCAGGTTTTGAACCCCAGTCCCGGGGCAGTCTACAAGGGCGTCATCCAGGGCACTTACCGCATAGCCAGTCGCGAAGGCGTTCTGAGCCTGTGGAGAGGCATGTCCAGCGTTGTTGCCGGTGCTGGTAAGTTACCTCTCGCGCGCTTGAAAGCCGTGCGGCCGACTTAGGAGCTGTCTGACTGACGACTCCAGGCCCTGCTCACGCAGTTTACTTTGCTACTTACGAGGCTGTCAAGCATGTCATGGGCGGAAACCAGGCCGGTGTTCACCATCCCCTCGCTGCTGGTGAGTCCATCCTCTTGTTCTCTTGAGCCCCTTTCCGAGCTGACATCATCCTCCTCGCAGCGACCAGCGGTGCTTGCGCAACCATTGCTAGTGATGCGCTGATGAACCCCTTCGATGGTACGTAAAGGCCCGCAGCTCAAGAGAGGCTTCGCGCAAGTAATTAACACTCGTCCTTCTAGTTATCAAGCAGCGCATGCAGATACAGGGCTCTGCCAAAATGTACCGCACCATGACCGATTGCGCAAAGTACGTTTACAAGACCGAGGGACTGGCGGCTTTTTACGTCTCCTACCCCACGACGCTTTCCATGACGGTCCCCTTCACGGCCCTTCAATTCCTCGCCTACGAGTCTATTTCAACGGCGATGAACCCCTCCAAGAAGTACGACCCGACGACGCACTGCTTAGCTGGTGCAGTTGCTGGTGGTTTTGCAGCTGCCTTGACAACTCCCATGGACGTCATCAAGACCATGCTGCAGACCCGTGGAACAGCTACCGACCCCGCGTTAAGAAACGTCAATGGCTTCATGGCCGGATGCCGGTTACTCTACGAGCGCGAGGGTTTCAGGGGATTCTTCAAGGGTGTGCGTCCCCGTGTAGTCACAACCATGCCCAGCACGGCTATTTGCTGGTCTGCGTATGAGGCCTCCAAGTAAGTCCAAAGACGAACGCTCTCGAACCTTGTGGCATTCAATTGACATCGCCTCTTTTCTAGGGCCTACTTCATCGCAAGGAACGACATTTCACCTTGAGGCGGCTTGCCGCTGTGCACATAGAACGGAACGTCCGTGACGATCTCAATCACCGATTAGAGCGGTAGTGTAAATTTTAGACCGTGGAGCAAGGCATGATTGATTCTCCCAGCCCGAGCAATAATTGGCCTCGGGCCGGGAATACAGCAACGAGGAAAGCAGAAGAGGCACGATACCATTTCCAGCCGCGATTCACCCTGAAACGGAAGCAGAAACCTAGAAGTCTGCTGTGTTACGACAAGCGTGGGTGGGGTGGCTGATGCTGGAGGTCTCGCGAGCGGGCTGTATTTGGTACCGGGAAACCGGTGGTTTGGCAAAGTGCAATGTTTGAAAGGATATTCAACATGTTGGCGTCGGAAAATGACACCTGTCAGGAGCTGGTATGCTCGGATGGATTTTACAGACGTTAATCTGAAATACCGTCTCCAATCCTGCTTCGACTCGCCGATGCCTCCCTCTCCGTGTGAAAGTCTCGCTGCTTTGAGCTTGAGTACGCCGAAGCCATCCTGCGCATGTCAACTGTCTATATGCCCCTGCGACGGATGCTCACTACTGGTGATCTGCGCCCTTCAGTCGACGAACTCCGCCATGCGATCAGCTTGATCCCCAGAACTAAAGCTGACTAGAGCCAAGCGATTACGTACGTGACTTGAGAAACAATCTGTTTTGTCTAGGAACTACGTCCCAAATCGTTCTTCAGCGCGGCGCCGATAGCATCGTCCAAGCATACCAACGACCTAGGCCCGTAGCACCAGCTGGTCATGACAATGTCGGTGATGGCTGTGGGAACAACTACACCGACCGTATTACTGAGCAACGGCGTCTGCCAAATGACCTTTCCACTTACGAGAGCCGCGGTGTCGAAAGCCGCATTACGAATTGTCCAATTGTCGATGGCGACATAGGGCCTATAGCTGTAAAAAAGACGGCAGTATCACCGACCGCAAGACCTCAACTCAGACCTCCCGCGAGCGCAAGAGGAAACGTCTCTGTCGCCCATGCCACCTCCCCACGTCACGACTGACGTCTCATAGATTGCCATTTCTGTTGTCAGGAGACAACCAAGACTTCGCCGCCCCGTGTTATAGGCGCTTTCCCGGATGAGGATTGGACCCATGGCAAACCAAATCTGAGTCAAAACCGACGACAGAAGTCTGGCCATTGGAGACTTGAGAAGCAGACCAGGCTATACGTGTCGAGCCCGCCGAGCTTTTTCGCCCACTCCATACGACCATTTTCCTCGTAAAGAGCAAGACCCGACTGGTATGGATTTTGGTGTCTGACACGTGGCCTGGAGACACAGGACCATTCTCGTTTAAAGCAAGCTGGCAGGCTGCTAACTCGCCAGGAAACGGACTGCTATGGAGGCCTTCGGGCTACGCCGTCATTCCGGGATTTGTTCTGCAGATTGAGCGCCCTGTCCTTGAAAGCGATGACTGCATGCTGCCGATATAGTCGCAGCAACGATATCCGGGGCAGAGATGCGCGGATGATCTCAGAGGACAAAGTCTCGACAAGTAGCTGGTAGAGTTGACATGTTGGAGACCGCGTGATCATGGCTGCGAAATACTTGTGTGAATCTACGAGTTCTGCGGATGTTCCAAGTTCCCTCGATGGCTAGGACGAGAGCAGAGCAGGGGCAAGCGTGCCGAAGTAGGATGGATGCCATCAGTCACTAGCGACGTACGAGAGGCTGGGTTGGCGCCACAGGACTTCTGGGTCTGATTAAACGAAAGTCACCTGAGTCGTTTTCGTTGACAACTTCGCGCCGTATGATCTGGTCAAGTGCTGCGAGGAGACCCGTCCAGGGCCAGAGGTGTGAGGGTGATGGGAGAAGCCGTTAAGGACGGGAGGTGAAGTACCGACGCCGGCGGGTGCGAACTTGACCTCGCATCATCTTAACACCGAGTCAATGTCTTTTGACTACATGGTAGCGTCGGACCGGCCGTCCAGCAATTGCGGATACTGCCATCTCAAGCATTGGGATGTTTTACCGTTGCAGTCTCGCCGGCTAGGACGGATGCGCCTACGCGGACTGTGATGACCACCGATAAGGCAGGTGTTCACCGAGTTGATTGAGGAAGGCATGTCGTATATGCTGGGGAGCGAAGTTGCTAGCAACATGGCGTGATGAGCCAGACAGCCTAACATGATTACTGGTAAAGGGCAATAAATGTGTAGGAAGGTGCCAGTCTTACCATTTCCCAGACTTGGGTTCATATGCATCTCACTTCAGATATCAAACTAGTCCTGTCGATTAGAGTGATGCGGTCTTTGCTGCAGAAATGTCGACGGAAGGCCTACGTAAAAAACGCTTACAGGCACGCGAAGGCGGACATTCGGATCAGACAGTGACGGGGATAGACTACGAAGTCCATTTTCAAATCATCCTAGCCGAGCGACCACGCAGAAATTGAGGAATAATTCATCGAAGGTGTCGATTAGGTCTGTTGCAAGTCCAGCCTCCAAAGTGCCACGAGAAACCGCAGCCATGCCATGAAAGCTGCTTCACCCACGATGCTTTAGCGGGCTCATGATCCATAGAAGTGAGCGGTTCACCCAGCATTTGACTCTCAAAGAAACCTACTCATAGGCACTCTGACTTATGCCTCTGTCTCAGTAGCAACCGTCCCAGGCTGCAAGTGTTGCGCAGCAGAAAAGACCATGAGGGGACTCAGACGGTTGACAATGGCCTCAAACTACCGCAAACGGCGTGAGGTGTGTCCCTTTGTCTTTCATCTTCAAGCATGTCGTTAATGTAAGATAGTATTTCTTGTTTGATAGTACCACAAACAACCAATGAAGGACCGAGGTTACGTGGTTATCAGTCCCTTGCACACACCCTCCAGCGAAATTTTGCTGGTATGTAAGCCGATGAAAAAGTAATATCCGCCACTGATGTACAGGGCCCATGAACTCCAGGCTTGACCTTCGAACTCCTTGATCCAACCAATACCCTTTAGAAGGGGAAGCCTCCACCGCCGCCGCCGCCGAACTTGAAATGGAATTGTTGACTTCCACCACCACCACCCTGCTGGAACATGAACGGGTGACCGCCTCCGAAAGGGTTGCCTTGAAACGGATTGCCTTGTTGTTGATTGTTGGGGTCGTCGCCACGGTCGAAGCGCTCCCGGAGCTCGGGGTTGCTGAGAACCTCGTACGCCTCGTTGATCGATGCCATCTTCTTCTCGGCAGCTTCCTTGGTGAGGCCCTGTTTAGCAGCCTTGTCGGGGTGGTGGAGCTTGGAAAGCTTGCGGTAGGCCTGCTTGATCTGGCGCTCGTCCGCGTCGTGGGCTACGCCCAGAACCTTGTAGTAGTCCTTGGTTTGGCTACGCTTGAGAGCGATCTGGGCCTTTTGCATGAGGGGTTGGACGACATTGTTCTTCTCGGTGCGGACGTTGCTAGCCTCTTCGAGTGTTCTGACGGCACCCTCATAATCCTCCGACTCCATCATCGTCTTGGCGCGGTAAAGAAGACCGTAGAATGATTTCGAATCAAGCGCGAGCGCATCTTCGCAGTATTGCTTAGCCTTTTTGCCGTTCATCTGTGATGATTGTTAGTTTCTTCCGAGGAAGGCCGCCCCAAACTCAACGACTTACATCGTAGTAACCTTGGCACGCCAATTCCGCTACCCTGACGTACAAAGCCGACTGTGCAGTGGGGGGGATGGTGCCATCAGCGCGGAGCTCCTCAACCTGGGTCTTGATGTCTGTGATCAAGCCAGTTTCGTCCGCTGAGTCGATCAACAGCTTGACGCCAGTCATCGGTTGTTTCTTGTCGAAGGCCTTGGTCACTCTGGTCAGAGTCTTGTCAATGGCCTTCTGTTGCTTGAGAAGCTTCTTGCAAGGCTTCGAGTCGGGATCGGAGTGAAGACACTTTCGTGTCTGAGCCATGCCGTTCTGGAGGTCGCCGAGTCCGTAGAAGGTAATGGCGGAAATCGTGATGTGTGGTGAGATGTCGCCGGGTCTCATCTGAAGGACGTGGTGAAGGTCGCCCATGCCCTCTTCCACCTCCCCGCGCTGGAAACGACATCGCGACCTCATTTCACGCAGCGAGATGGCCCGGTTCGCGGTCAGAATGGCCTCACCGGCATGAGAAACACATGCCTCCCAGTCTCCGTTCTTCTCTGCCGCCTCAGCCAGGCGAGCGGCACCCTTGGCCTCTTCAAGAGTGGCAACCTCCGGGGAAGCAGCGTCCTTGTTCGCAAGAGTGTATTGTTCCCTTGCGCCTTCCCAATCGGCAGTCTTGGCCTTGATCTTGGCTAGCTGGACGTGGGCGCCTTCGAAGCCAGGCTTCAGAGAAAGGACCTGGTTGAAGTCTTCGGTCGCCTGGTTGGTTCGTCCCAGAGAGAGGTAGGTCGTGGCGCGCTTGAAGAGTGTCAAGTAGTTGGAAGGATCGCGGGCAACGGCGGCATCGTAGTAGACAAGGGCATCGGAAGTTTCGCCCTTGGAAAGATGGGCCTGAGCGGAGGACAGCAGAGAGGAGACGGGCGTATCGGAGGGGATGTGGTCGGCTGTGATGGCGAGAGCTGGCGAAGCAAGCAGCGTGGCCGCGACAGCCAGAGCGGATAGACGGACGTACATGGCTGATGACGCCGGTGGAGACGGGTGAGTGAACGAGGAGGTCTGCACCTATCCGTAGAGACGGTTGAGGGGGACAGTGATGAAGAAAGGGTTGAAGAAAAGAAAGGTGAAGTGAACAGGTCGGGGAAAAGAACGAGAGGGGTGGGGAGGAGCCGTGGTAGAGGATGAATTGGAAAAGTTGTCCTCAAGTGACAGACTCAAAGCCGCCGCGATCTGATGAATGGTACGAAAGAACGAACCGGGTTTAGGTGGAGAGGACAAGTATTTCTTAACGGGACTCTGTGGCACCGCCCCCCTCCCTCTCTTTGGGTATTACAACCATTCCACATGCGCAAGCAGCCGCAGAGGAAGGTAAGGTAGTATCCGTAAATGGCTTCCATTGGTCTTCTAGTACGTGCCAGACTTCAGACACGGCCAAAGGCCCCTGGCAGCTTCTTTCCATCAATAAAATTTCATCATCGTCTGGATGTTTAGGGGGGTCAACCTGGTTTGGCTTACTTAATCGTTCGTCGCAATAACAGCACGCTAATTAGAGCAACCCGTGGACCTTCCACATGCACGGAATAAACGCACGGCGCGTCACCCACCGGCCCCTTCCTAAGACAACCGGCGCCACAACCACTCAAGCGGTGGAGGCACTGTCGGAGGCACCGTCGCCGGCCCTACGAAAACAAACAGACCGTCCCGTCCCGGCGACATCCTTCAATCACCTTACTTCGCCAATTTGTGATGTTTCGGTCACCGCATCACAGCTCATCATGGCTCATCTTCCCCAATCAACAGCCATCTTCTCGCCCTCAATTGCCCGCATCGCAGCCTCTACAGCCAAAGACTGGAACTATGTCGACAGCTGGCTTGCCTCAAAATTCAAAGGCCGCGCGGTACCTCCATTTGAACGGAACCCCGACACCCTCAAGGCCCTCCTCGGCTTGGCCTCCTTGAACGAAACCGCAGACGAGGAGCGTGAGGTCGTCTCCCAGGCCGAAGCCGCAGCTCTCCAAGAAATCAGGACTGCTCGGGACCAGCAGCTCGACGCCCAACCCGAACTTCCGACTTCTGGTACTGTCCGCGAAAGGATTCTCACCGCAATTCATGATCACCTCACTCGGGAAGGAAGTACCGCTCTCAACTCCATGGCAACGCTGTCGTGCCAGCTCTGCGTTCCATATCCGGATGCCGAGACCCTCGGCCGCGCAATGCTTCATCTCCACGCTCAGGCATCGGAGCTCGAACAAATGAGGGTTCGCGTTCATATCCTACTCAAGTACACTGAGCAAGAGTCCGCCGCTGCAGATGAACTGCTACAAACACTGCGCAGCGATGACTACAAGCCCGCCAACGACCTAGCCCGCCAAAACGTGGAAATCCAGAGGAAATTAAAGACCATGGCTGTTCGTCTTCCCGAGTTGAAAGACCGCATGTCGAATCACAATCAGTCAACGAATTCGCCACATCCCACAATCCAGCAGGTTTCCCGGGCAGAGTACGAGTACCTCGAAATCCTCGCCCAAAAGAAGGGCTTGGACGCCCAGATCCACCAGTTCTCTAGCCTACCCGACAACGTGCAAAGGGCTCGGGTAGAGCTCGACGATCTCCGCGCCGAGGTTCGCAACGTCACTCAGCACCGTGATGCTATCTTCGAGGGCTTAGTCGAGAGAGAAAGTCCTCGAAAAGGCCGCTGACAATTGCGTCTTATACTACTAGCATACAGACAGCTGCTACCACTTGCATCAATGGGGGTATTAGTGCAATTGCGCGCTGAGGACAACCGCCGCTCAGGGACGATCAACATCAACCGTTTCGCTTTCCTCTAACAGCACCCCCAAGATTCCTGATTTGCCGCATTCCCAAGCCAGCTCGCTTCGTCGGCGGCGCAGCTGGAGGTGCAGGATCCTTTACTGGCGCCGGTGGACCGCTAGGATTGCGCGATTCCTTGCCTGCTTTGGCGTCCGGGCCCTCCCCCAGGCGCAAGTCTGCGAGGCCGAGGCTGCCTCTGCCATCTTCGACATCTCCTGCGCCTCTCTGCGCTCGTCGAGCTTTTTCCTGGACACTCCGAAACTTCTCAAGCAACTCGTTCCAACGGATGATGCCGTCCTCTCGGCCTTTCAACCTGTTCGGTCTGTCGTAGCTTGAGCTAGTCGCGGGACTGGGGTTTCTGTGGAAACTGGTCAGCTATTACCAAAAAACAATAAAACGAAAGAAAAAAAACCCTACGACTTAGGATATTTGGGGGGTTGGGTAATTGTGGAAGGGCAAGGAGCAGAGTCTTACACTTTAGGTGCGATGTGCAGGTAGCCGATCGAGCTCACGCTGTTCAACCGATTCTTCAGGGCAGCAAAGGCGGAAGACTGCGGTAAAAGCATAAGAAGCCCGTAAAGGCATTTGTACAAATGGGGGTACTTTTCTGGTTCCAACAGCTGTAAACGAAGGTCTCCAGCCAGTCAGTGTGTGCAGGTGGCGTTCGGACGAAAAAGAACCAACTCACAGGTGAACACAGGTGACTCTATCAACTGAACCAGCTTGTCGATCTGGATGAGAATGTTCACCGTCATTTCCAACTCGGCACTGCTGTAATTAGCCTATGCTGGGGGGGGGGGGGGGTTGCATCATTGACTAGCGACTTACAAAATTTGGAGGAGATTGTACGCCTGTTCATATGCTTGAGCTAGCAGGCAAAGGGAGAAGGTAGCCACAGCGTTGTGACACCACGAGCGGAAGAGGGCGACAAAAAAAGTCTGACCGTCCTGAAAAGAATTCATTAGCATTTTAGGGACCATTCAAATGGGACTTAGAATCTCACCCACCTTGGACTCCAGATTGCGAAGCCTCTTGCGCAATTCTGATAGCTCTGGGGCTGTGATAAGGTTGTTGTTCAAGTTCTGCACCATGATGCTAGCGAATTCGACATCTTCTTCTTTTTCTATGCAGTCGGCAAGCGTCCGGTAAATCCTTTCAGCACTGAGACTAACGCAGAGCTGACGTATGATGAGATTTCCGCGCGTCTCAAGCAACTTTCTGTCAGTGGCAAACAGCTGAAGGAGGTTGACCATGAAGTTGGAGAAGTAGTCGTCTTCACTGTTACGAGATATTTGTGAGAGCAGCTGCAGATCCTTGGTCACGACGGCTTCGGCTGGGTCTGAGAGGGTCTTGAGCAGCGCGGGGAAAGTCCCGTCATTGAAAGCAAGCACCTTCCTGGGAGCTTTCCTATGGAGCATGATCAACCACGTCAGAGCAGCAACTCGGGTGGCCTCGTGGTCGTTGAGAAAAAGCAACGTCAGAGCATTGACGGCCGCCGCATAATCCAAGTCTACCTGGGGATGGGGAGTCACGGACGGCACATTCGGTGTCGATATCGACCGGTTGTGACCTTGAGCTGGAGTCGGGCTCCTCATTTCCAAGTCCCGAGAACTTGAGAGAGAAGCACGTGCACTAGAAGCTCCATCCTGTCGTTCGGAAAGAGGGATTCGTGATGTAGATTGAGAAACACCACCGGTTTCCGGCTCATCTGACAAAGAGACAACATAGTCCATCAGGCCGGCGTTGACGCGAGCGGCAGCCTGGCGAATGGATTCGACGCCGCTGGCCATAGCAGGCAGCATGTGGGCCAGCACCTTGGGAGTAAATGGCAAAACTTCTTCGGGGCATATATCCAAGAACTCGACGATCCAACGGAGCGATTCCAACAAGGAATCCTCTTCTGCAGGGGGGGCGGGGGGTCAATACGCGCGAGCGTGAGGCAGGGTTTTGTGACGTTGACGTACCGAGAGGGGAATCGAGAGAAGCTGTCAAGATCTCGAGAATTTTGCGGTAGTTGATTTGGACGTCCTGGCCAGGAATCCAGTCCTCCTCGCCACTGCCGTCGTCATCGGTTTGCGAGGAGACTTCGTCGCCCTCTTCAGGCTCGATTTGGACGCTACCCGATTCGACAGACTCCTCGCGCTTGCGCTTACCGCCTTCCCGCGACTTCTTGCTCTCAGCAATACCTTTCTTGACCCGAGATATCCTCTTGATCTCGCTGAGGAATTTGTCGAGGCATGACTGGGTAGCAACGTGGACATCTCTGTTGGGGTCGCTTAAAAACTTCAGCAGACCACCTAGAAAATCGGGAAGAAAAGTGACAAGCTCCAGATCGGGAATGGAGTCCAAAAGTGTGATCCATCCGACAAGAAATTGCCGCGTGAACGGGTTGATGACCCATATGCGCTCTTGGAGCAAAGGGATGAAGCGGCGCAAGGAGAAGGCGGTCGGTGGGGGAGGGCGGTCCTCGACCTCGTCTTTGTCGGCGATTTCCTGGGTCAGCTCCCCCTCCAGTACCGACACATAAGAAGCAGCCGATTCCGAAACAATGTCTTTGATAAGACGATCGAGCAGCTCTGCGCCATTCTTGACGGACAGTTCAGAATCGGCGCCAAGCTAAAGGAGGGGCAGGTTAGAAGACCGGTATAAGGAGGTGAAGGACGACGAGAGGAGTCAGCGTACCTTGCAGAGAGCATCGAAAATGTCGTTAAAATATATTAGAATCTCGCCTTTGGCAACTTTGGCGATGTTGTACATGGCTTCGCAAGCATAATACCTCACTCTAGCGTCTTGGTCAGTGAAGCAGGCCAAGACTGGCGGCACAATCTTTTCGAGATAACGGGGCAGTTCCTATGGCGACGTCAGTCGTCACAGCAAATTTACTATGTGGCAGGCTTTTCACGGCGAAGAAGCGGTCGACGGGGGTGGCCATAGAAGATACATACAGGACCGAGGGCTATTGCAGCTGCAGCCAGACCGATCAGCCCTCCATTTCTGGCATGGGGCTGATGAACGGCGTAGGCAAACTCATTGCACAGTTGCTCAAGGATGGCCTGGACTCTCTGGTAGTCTCTAGTTACGACCAGCTCGCGAATGACACGCTCAAGCCTGGCGAGATTGAGAGGTTAGGGACGGCTCAGAGAATGAGGCTGATGTTACGGGCAACATACTCGAGAGCTCCGACCTTCCTCTTGTCGTAGAGTTTGTCGTTCAAGGCCCGCTGAATGCCGACATCCATGGCTGTTGCGAGGAAGATGAAGACGGATACGGCGATGGAGACGGAGACAAAGACGGTATGCGGAGCTACAAGATCATCTCCTGCGGCGCTGGCGTCGCACGAGTGCTGGCCAGGTGGACAGCGTTGGGCCGAAGTGGTCGAGTAGAGCGATGTTGATTTGACAGTCGAGTTACCTCGCGAGCTGTTGCACTTTCACTGCCGGGTCCCGATGAGATGGGTAGGGACCTTGCTGGATGTTGAAAAATTTGGGCGGCGAGATACGATGGGTACCTTAGGTGGTTGTTCGAAGCAAGCAATCCGTGACGCGAAGGCGAGGCACCGTATGGCGAAAGAGTGGCCGTAGTCCGCGGGGGTGAGCAAGGCTGCAGCCGGACGGAGGAGGTGAGGTGAGGTCGGGTAGGTGTAGACGGGAGACAAGGAGGTCTGCGTCTGTTGTACACGGTGCCTACGGTAGGTGCCTTAAGGTGCAATAGGTGAATCCCGGGGATCACCTTAGGCGGGGTGTGGCGTCACACAGGTGCATACCTGCCTACCTTACATAAGTTACTTGACCTCACGGTTGGGGGCCACTTCAGCCAGGCTGTCTCACAGACCACCACCTCCCCTCAGTTGCATGTACGGCCTGTACGCCTGTGCCTCAGCTTATATCAAATTGTATAGTATAGAGTGCAAAATAATAGTGTATTAAGTATATAGCTATCTATAAATCTCTATATATAGATCTATATATTATTTATACCTAAAAGTAGCTATAGTAAGTATTACTCTATTATACTATAGTTACTGCTTCTTTTATATATACTTAGTATATTACTATATATACTAAGAGGTTAATTTAATATATCTTTTTAGTTTTAGTATAATATAGTATAATATAGTATAATATAGTATAATATAGTATAATATCTTAATAAAATAGCTTAATTATATAATTATATTATATAATAAGAGTATTATATAATAATATTATATAAGATAGCTTAGATAATAAATAAGGTATTATTTTTTAGCTTATTTATTAGTAACTAGCTAGGTAGGAGAGAGGGGAGTTATTTATACTTATTTTAGCCTTTCTAGAGGCTTCTCTTATATAATTATTTATATAATAGTTTATATAGTAAATTATATAGATATTTAACCTATTTAGACTTAGTTATATATTAAAGTTATAGCTTAAACCCTTTTAGTTCTAGTTAGAAAGCTTATTAAGATAAGGCTTTCTAGGACTTTCTAGATCTTTCTATCTATAATATAGCTAGTATTATTAGTATTATAATATACTGTATTATATTATATAGTATATTATGAAGTATTATTATTTATTATATATTTTATAGGTCTTATTTATATAGGGTTTCATAAGATATTTATATAATTTCTTATATAATATAATATAATATAGTCTAATATAGTATAACTAGCTAAGTTTGCTTAAACTCTAAAGTACTTAGAATTAGTATATTTAAAGTTATTTAATATATTTAGTAATATAAAGTTATCTAATATATTTATTAATAACTTTATAACTCTATTATTTACCTATTTTATAATCCCTTCTTTAGTATTATCCCTTAATATTATCTATAGATTATTATAAAGTATTAAGCTTTTAGTTCTTAATTATAGTATTATAACTTAGTCTTCTTATCTACCTAAGACCTTATAGACTCTACTTAGGATATTGTTAATAATAAGCTTATTTAAGTAATACTAACTTAAGAATATTAGTAATACGAAAAACTATTATATAGAGAGGGTATTACTCTTTTTATAAATCTTTATCTTATCTTAATAAAATTACTTTATTTTATAGAATAACTTATTCATAATAAGAGAAATTACTACTCTCTATTACTCTTTATTACTATTTATAGAGTATTTTAAAAAGATATTATTATTAATAGTAAGGCTATATTAGTATTATTCTTAAAGATATTATTAACTTCTAAGAAGGAGTTATTATATAATTATAAAGAGGTAAAGAAGATATAAATTACTTATATAAGTTAAGTTTTTAGTAAATTATATACTTAAGGGCTTAAATATTAATATAATACTCTCTTTTTTATATTGATATAATATTATAGTTAGAGAGGTATTTAGTAGGTTAATTTATAAATATAGTAACTAAAGAGTTATCTCTTTAGGTTAAGTATTAAGCCTACTTAAATCTAAGATTAAAATTACTATTAGTATTTTATAACTTCTCTCTCTTTTAGGCTTTTATAATTATTTATAATTTATTAATAAGCCTAATATCGAACCTATATATTGCTATCAGCGATGTATGCATAGGTTAGATATTCTGGGATATAAATTTACGCCTAAATATAGGTTATTTATATTAATTATATATTAATACTGAACTTCTATATATGGGCGCTAATTTTAGCCCCTTAGTTAGTTATATATATATTAATATATTGAATTATATATAATAATTACTAGCTATACTATTATCTAATAGTTCTAAGCCTAGTTAATTTCTAGTAATAGTATTTTAGTTATATATTTGTTTCTAATAATATATAATAGCTATTAATTAGCAAAGTAAGTTAAAATTCTATAATTAAAGTTATTATAACCCTAGTATCTAATTTAGCAAAGTAATATAGCTAGTAATTATATTAAAAGAATAATAAGCTAGGGAAGTCTAAAGAGACTAGCTAGGCTTTCCTAAATCTAATATCATTAAGTAAATTATTTATTACTAGAAGAAAAGCTAAAATAAGCCCCCTTCTTATTAATAATAAATCCCTTACATAACTAACTAAACTAAATAAATAATAAGAGTATAAAATAAGCATAGATAATATAAATATTAATACCCCTTATTTATAAAGTAATAATAACTAGGTTAAATAGTATAACTATATTATATTAACTACTAACTAATATAGAGTTAAAGAGGCCTCTAGCTACTATATAGTGATTTTACCTACTTTGCAACAGACCTTCTAACTCCACGCTATGCCTCCTGGTAATATATACAGCCTTTAGTCACGTGATTATAACTATTCTAACTATAGCTACACTTATATATATCTATCTATAGCCTTATAATCCTTAACTTTACAGTTTAATAATAATATCTATTAACTTATCCTCTTGCCTATTATCTATACTATTATTAAATACTATCTCTATTACTGCTTTATCTACTAGCTATACTATTATTAATAATACTCTCTCTATTAGTTAGTATAAGCTATACTTACTAATTCCTAAAGGGCTGCCTCTGCCTTAGTATTATAGAGGGTCTATTTAAAAAAGAGTTACTCTATAGAGTGCTTAATAATCTATCTAACCTCTATTGCTAAGTCTGCTTACTTATTTATAATAAGTTAGTATATCTATAAGTCCCCTATAGAGATATTAATAAGAGCTCTCTTAAGAGCTATATTAATAATATGCTCTTAGTGTTATATAGACTGCTTAATAAAATAGAGAGCCTTATTAATTATATTAATACTAAACTCTTATATAATATTTTATATATTATTAATATTAATAGATATACCTTATATATAGTTAGTATATTAATATACTAGGTTTAATATTAATATCTTAGAGGACTTATTATAAATTAATAAGAATAAGAAAGAGAGATAGATATAAAGCCCTACTTATAGAGCTTTTTATACTTCTAGCTATAAGAATCTCTTAGGAGGTTAAGAAGTTATCTTTTATATAGTAGTATTTATCTTACTAAAAGGTTTACCTTTTAGGTGTTTTTTACAGCACCTTACTAAAAGGTTTAGTAAAGATATTACTATAAGAGCCTTAGTAGCCTACTTAGCCCTAATATAATTAGCTCTATTATATATACTATAGTATTATCTATACTATTACTATTCTGCTAGTCTATTTAGCTAGAGTGTATATCTAACTTTATATAAGGGTTTGCTTACTAATAGGAATATATAGAGTTTCTATATTATTATCCTTAACTAGTAGAGAGTATAGATTAAAGTGCCTCTATAGTGTTTCCTAAATTATATCTATAAACTGAGTGAATTTATTATAGTCTTTTTATGGGGGGGCTGTGTTATAACTATAAACTTAATAGAGTTAAAGATTATACTAATCTAGATAAGACTTTTATTAATAATAGGCTTAGTCTTACTTTTCTAGATAATAATAACTTATTATTTAATAATAGAGCTTAAATTACTAAACTATAATATTAAGGCTAATTAGAGAAATATAAATATATTAAGGATAACTTAGTGAAGCTTAGTAGGGATATTATAATATTAATTAACTAAATATACCTAAGTAAAGTTACTAATAAACCTAATACTTAATTAATTCTTAAAGCTTTATAAAAAGAGTTCTAACTTAATAACTATATAAAATAATACTATATTTTCTAGTAATATAATACCTATCTTTATTTAGTTAAGAGATCCTAGCTATCTAAGTAGTTAGTTATCTATTAGGAGATTATAAAAGAGGCTATATAGACTAAGACTCTATTCTTAATAAGTCTTACTGCTTAAATATCTAACTTCCTTAATATTATCAAGAAGATTACTCTAAAATATTATATAGAGGCTACTTTTTCCTTCTTAAATAATAATTATAGAAGTAAGGAATAAAAGAGTAGAATATAGCTAGCTAATCTTTTATAAACTATAGATATAAACTAGGCTTATAAGTTTTATTATTAGGTCTATATATTTTATTTAGACTAGCTTACCTTATCTAAACTACTATTAATAAAGTTAGTAAAGAAATCTAGCTTTATAACTTAGTAAGGAAAAGATAAGAAGGCTATAACTTTAATAAAAGTATTAATCTTAGCTAGAACTTCTAACTATTAAAAAGATAATAAGCTAAAATACCTTATTTATAAGAAGTATTACTAGATAATAAACTGCTTTTATATAAACTCTATAATTAGGCTAAAGTTATATAATATAGATAACTCTATTAATAAGGCCTATATTAAAACAGAAAATATATAGTTATAGAACCTAAGAAATAGTAAGGTATAGATAAAGTTAGAGATTATAATTAAGGAAGTAAAAGCTAAGTTAAATATTAACTAGAGAGATAATAATAATAATAGTTACTAACTATTATAAAGCTACTCTTAATTATAAAAATGCTATAATAATATACATATTTCCCTTTATAGTTAAGATACTTAGAGTAATAATAAAGATATCTATTTTTCTTTCTTCTATAGCTATAACTAAGCTAGCTTTATAGTAGGTAATGCTTTTTATAATAGTATTATTATTAACTATAGTACTGCTTTTTATATCTATAATAATATTAGCTATATAAGTAATCTTAATTACTCCTAATAAAAGCAAATCCTTACTAGAGAAGGAATTATAGTTACTAAGACTATTAGTAAGATAAAAAAGTTAAGCTAAACTAGAGTAGTATAGATAAGAAGAGTATTATAGTACTTAATATATAGTTTTACTTATTATATTCTATAACCCTCTTATTAATAAAGGTTTTATAGAATAAGAAGCTTATATTTATAACTAAAGTTCTAAGCCTTAAGAATAAGTATAGTAAAGTTCTCTACTTTACTCCTTATTAACTAGGCTAATATACTATTAAATACTATCTATATAAGAAAGATAAGGATTATATTAAGAGTACTAAGTAAGTATAATTTAAGGTAGATAATAAGAAATAATCTTTTACTAATTTTAAGTTATTAAAGACCTAGAAATTCTCTAAGGCTAAAGCTTAGTTATAGTATAAGAGACTTAGCTATCTAAGTCCTAAAAGCCTTAAGTAACTTATAAAGATTACTATAGATATTAAACTTAAAAGGATTATAAAAGATAAGTATAAAGCCTATATAATAAGTAAGGTAAGTTAATAAGTATTAAGGAAACCTCTTAACTATTAGCTAATAATACTAAGTAACTATATTATAATTAATTTATTCTTAATAAGTAAGCTCTATAATAAAGAAAAGTACTTTCTATTACTTAGTAACTACTAATCTAATTTTATCTAGAGATATACTCTATATACTTATAAAGAAAGCCTTAAAGCTATTTAATATATTGTTACCTATCTTAACTAATAATATAGTATTACTATTTCTATTATAAAGCTTAACTAGAATATAGTAGTTTATAATATTTTTAATATATAAATAGTTACTAAAGAAATACTTATTAAAAGATTAGTAAATTATATAAATACTTAAAACTCTATTAAGGGGTATAATAAGATTCTATTTATAATTACTAGGGCTCTATAGTATTAATTAAGGTTTCCTAAATTCCTAGCCCTAGAGCTTATAAAAGCAGGAATATATATAGTAAATAGACTAGATAGGTATTACTATAAGTAGAAAACCCCTAAAGGCTTTATAAATAAGTAGCTAAATAAATAACTAAATACTTCTTATTACTAATCTAAAGTCTTCTAAGTTAGTTATATAAAGAGATATAGCTACTAAGTATATCTATTAATAATAATCTATAAGCATAATAAATAGTACTTTAATAAGACCCTACTAAGAGTATATATTAGCTATTATTATAGATATAATAGTATTAATATCTATAGAATCTAGAATACTAGTCTCTTCTATTAATAAGACCTTTAATTTATATTTAACTAGCTATTATATAGCCCAGACCTCCTCTAGAGCTCTTAGTGCTACTAGCACTGCTCTCTGAGCACTATATCCACTATATAAGGCTCTATATATAGACCCTTACCTATAGCTATTCCTTTTCTGCTATAATAGATAACTTCCTCCCACTTACCCTATACCTATATATATAATACTAGCTTAAAATAAAGTAGCTAGATCTACTTATAGAGAAATTTTCTATAAACTCTATAATATAGAATAGAGATAAGAAGCTTTATAAGCTAAATTAATAGCTTTATAAAAATACCTAGAATAATATTAATATCTAACTACTAAGCTCTATACTATTATAGAAACTATTACTTATACCTATTTTAACTAAAAGAGTAGAGAAGGTAGTATAATAATTACTAATATAACCTATAATTACTAACTAAAAACCTTAATCTTAATTAGTTAAACTAGGCTAAGCTATAAGTTAAATTATAGATTTAATTAAGGTTAAAGAACTAGTTATAATACTTCTAGTACTACCTTAAATAATAATATTAATAAGATTAAGAAAAAGAATTTATAGATTATATAATAATATATTATTTAAGTAAAGAGTTCTAGTTAGATAGCTTAATTACTAACTAACTAATATAATAAAGTTTTTAGTAAAATAATATACTTAAGAAGCTTTCTAAGACTAATCTAACTTTCTATTACTAATTAATATAATTAAGGATAAGAAAGAGAAAGATACTTTAGTAAAAAGCTTAGGTAAAGTCTATTATTAAGACCTCTAGCTAGTCTTAATAAATTATATAGAGACTTAGAGATATCTATATTAAATAAAGTAGCTTACTATAATAAATATTAAGTATTAAACTATCTAGAATAAGGGTATTTTTAAGCTTATATAACTTAATAATATTAAAGATAGACACTAAATCCTTTTACTTAAATAGATATTAATATATAAGTTTAATAAGTATAGATATCTTAAGAAGTTTAAAGTAAGAATCTATATAAGAGAAGATCTATAATCTATAAATAGGTTAGATATCTATACCTTAATACTTATATTATACTTATTTAGAAGTTTTATAGTAATTATAGTAAGATTTAACCTAGAGTTAATATAGTTAGATACTATAAATATCTTTATAAACACTATATAAAATAAAGTTATCTATATCTACTGCCTATCTAAATATAATTATTTAGGGAAGTGCCTTATTCTATATAAGGCTCTATATAAACTTTACTAATTCTCTCTTTTATAGTAGTAAAGCTTTAAGATAACTCTATATCTCTTAAATATAAAACTACTAAATAAATATAACTATATCTTTATATTAAATAGAGTATTAATCTTTATATTTATT
>JAVHLV010000547.1:0-29916 GCA_036785495.1 Colletotrichum neosansevieriae
CTAGATAAGAAAGTTATTACTATTTTTAAAGAATTTAGATTAATTTTTAATAAAATCCTAGAAACTATAATCTAAGAAGAAGTTACCTCTAAGCTTAATAATATCTATAAAGTAATTATAAATACTAAATATACTAAAAGATATAATAGTTATAGTATTAACTATTAATATTATATTTATAAACCTAAAAAGAAAGTAGCAAAAAAGAGAGTATCTAGGAGAAAGTATAAAATAGCATATTAAAAAGGAATTAAAGTTATTATAGCTATAGATACTATTTTTTCTTATTATTACTATATACCTATATAGATAATATCTATATTACTAATAAAAGATATTAATATGCTATATAAGATAAAAGATAAAAAGATTTAACCTATTAATAATACTATATTAGATAGTTTAATCCTAGATAGTAACCTAGAGTGGAAGCTAAAGGTATAGATAAGAGCAGAAAAGAATATAAAGATAGATCTTAATATCCTATTTATAGGCCTAATTATATTAAAGTTTTTAAGTATTAAGCTAGAAATAAGACTTATAAAGATCTAGCTAGAAGCTATTTTAAAAACTATTAATTACCTATAACCTAAAAAAAAGAAGCTTCTTATAACTATTTTAATAGTAAGAGAGGAAGCTTTAGTATAGAAATTTGCCTATTATAGCTCTGTTTACCCTTTTATTACTCCCCTATAAATAATATAGATAATCCTATATAAAGTATAGTAAGTAAAAGGAATCTTAATATTAAGAGGGTTAGAACAGAATATTATTATAATTCTAAAGGATAAACTAGAGAAGGAAATCCTAGAGTAAAGTTATATAGCATATTATAATCTATTCTTCCTTATATATAAGAAAGATAGTAAGATAAGACTTATTAACTCTATAATAAAGATAAATATAGTTATAATTTAAGATATAGTGCTACCTCCCTCTATAGATAACTTTTTAGAGGATTTTGCTATATACTAGTTATTATCTCTTTTAAACTTCTTCTCAGAATATAACTAAGTCCCCTTAAACTCTATAAGTAGGGACTTAACTATATTTACCTTACCTATTAGACTACTATATATATATACTTTGCCTTAAGGAGTAATAAATTTAGTTATATAATTTATAAAGGTTATAATTAGAATTTTATATAACCTTATATTTAGTTATTATAAGACCTTCCTTAATAATATTACTATTAAAGGACTAACTTTATACTATAATAAAGAAGAGATTAAGTCTTATCTAGGAATTTATAGATTTATTTTAGAATATTTATAGAATATTAATAAGATCCTAGTTAATTTAGAGCTAGTAGAGTATATAGTAGTAGTAGTTAAGTTTTAATAGGTTTAGGAAGTAATAATAATTATTAGCTATATTTATAGCACTAATAGATATTATCTAGAGGAAGTAAAGATAGTTAAGATCTATAAATAGGTTACTTATACTAACTTAATAGAGTTAAGAGCTTTCCTGGAAATTATAACATTTTATAGATCCTAGGTAAAGGACTATTTAACTATTATAAAGCTACTCACTAATCTACTTAAAAAGGATATCTCTTTTTATTAGAAAGAGAAGTATAAAACAGTAATAGATACCTTAAAGTTAATACTTACTAAAGCTCTAATCCTTATTATCTTAGATTATAGCTCTAGAAGAGGAGATATATACCTTATAGTTAATACTAGTAATATAGAATAGGGTAAAATCCTAGACTAATTTATTAATAACTAATATATAGTCTCTCACTTTAAGAGTAGTACTTAGTTAGGACTAGAACTATTCTATAATACTAGAAAGAAGGAACTGCACAGTATCCTAAAAGCCTTAAAAAGGGTGTATAATTACCTCTATAAAAGACACTTTATTCTAGAAACAGACACCCAGACTTTAGTTATATAACTAAATAGAGCAGCTATAAACCTCCTAGAAGCTCTTATTATTTAATAGATTATATAGATTTAAATATTTAACTTTAAGGTATAATATATCTATAATATATAGAATATAGTAGTAGATAGCCTCTTATAGAAACCCTGAAGCCCTTTAGATATAATTAATAAAGATATAGAAGGAGAAATTAATTCTTAGATTAATTCACAGATCTTCTTTATTAATATTAAGGCTAGTTCTTTCTTTAATTAAGCATAATAATATAGTAATATATAATAAATAGAGGAGATCCTTATAGGAGATATATAGGAAATTATTAGTAGTATAATAACTATTCTAGATATCCTTCTTAATAATTTATAGGCCTATTTAGTATATTCTTAATAGATTACCTACTACTTAATAATATAAAAGCACCCTCTAGGAATTTAACCTATTAGATACTATAATTTTAAAGTTAGAGCCCTAGACTACTATATTTAAAACTGCCTGCTTTTCACTAGATTAATAAATTAGAAGCTAATACTAAGATAAATTATAGATAACTCTAAATAGAGGAAGAAGCTAATTACTAAAGCCTATAAGAAAAGCAGTTATAGAGATAAGCAAGCTATAGTAAGGAGATTATCTAACTATTATATATAGGGTAATATATATTTAGAAGTTAAAAAGTCTCTAAAGAGTTATCCTAATTACTAGAAGAGAAGAGCTTAATATATAGATAATATAAGGACCTATAGTTTATTAAAGGGATTACCCTTTATAAGGATTTTATTAGATATATAGAGAGTAGGTAAGTAGTATCTTATAGAGACTTAGAACCTGCTTACTAGATAGCCTAAAGCATACTAGCTTAGATAAGTAACTATAGCTAAGATTATAAAGTTTATTTAGGAGGAGGTTATCTATTAATATAGGCTATATAGTGAAATTATTATTAATAGAGGTCTAGAAAATAAGGGTATTATTATTAAGTTTAATAAAAGGTATAGTATAAGAAGGAAAGTAATATCAGCCTATAATCTAAGAGCTAATAGGGTGATTAAGACTAGTTATTAGTCTATTACTTATTCTTTATTAATATAGACTAGAGGAAGGAAGAATATTAACTCTTAACTATATTTACCTGCTACTCTATTTACAGACTAATTAAGTATTTATACTTTAACTAGCTTTAGCTCTTTCTACCTTTTATATAGATTTAAACCTATTATGCTTATTAAGACCCTGATACTAACCTAGAGGGTTTTTAATTAGAATTTAGTAACTATATAGAAGGAGAAGGTTTAGATATATCTATAAGCCTTTCTATAACTTAATAAAGATAGAAAGCAAGCTAAAAAGATAATTAAAAGTTAATATAAGAAGACTATAGAATATAGTAATAATTAATATAAGTAGATAATAAGAAAAGAGAGGCTAGAAGTAGGTGATTTAGTCCTAGTATTTAATATTAAGGGATTAATTAATAAATCTTTAATTAAGAAGCTTAAATATTAATAGTAAGGCTCCTTTTATATCTTATTATATACCCCTAATACTCTATTATATTAATTAGTAATATTAGTAAGAGAAGAGATTATAGGTAGGATATTTAGTGGAAATTAACTTTAGAAATTTATTTAAGTATCTAAAGGATATTAGAAACTAAGTGATATAGATATTTATAGATCTAATTTAGAGAGAAACCTAGTAAAAGTCTTTTTAGTACTAGGAAATAAAAAGTATAATAACTATATACTAGAAGAAGAAGAGGAAGAACTAATAGTACCTAGAAAGATAATTAAAAATAAAGAGGAGGATATATTATAATTTATAGTAAGATTAAGATAGTATCTAAAAGACTTAGAAATAGTAATTAAAGTATTAAAGGCTAAATAGTAACTGGTAGTAGAAATTCTATAGATATTAAAGGAGAAAGAGAGGGAGTATATTAATATAGAGGATCTAAAAGACTTATAATCTTTCTTTTATTCTTAAATGCTTAGTTTAATAATTTATAGACCTATTTATACTTATTTATATAGTCTTCTTTTTTTTATTTTTTATATTTTAAAAGTTTAAGATTCTGGGGATAATATTTCTAAACTTTAGAGATAAGGATAAGAGATAATATTAACTTATTAAAATATACTACTCTACTACTAACTATCTTTTAATATAATAGTAATCTATCTGCTAATAACTTTAATATCTATACTAAGTATAAGATATTAGAGATCTATAGCTTCTTAATAATAATACTAAAACCCCCTATAGATATAGCTATTACTAAACTAAATAAATAAGAGGGATAATAGTTTAAGGATAGATAGAAGAGAAGAAAAGAGAAGAGGGTATTAAAGTATAGTTACTAACTTATAAAAAGAATATTAGTATTTAGATAACTAAGGGTATAGTAATAAAGCTATTAATACTAAAAGCAGCTATATAATACTATTACTAATAAGAAAAAGAAGGATATTTATAAAGGAGATCTTATTAATTTTATACTTAGATAGGGTTTAAAGTTAGTTTTATAGATCTATTTAGAGGATATTTTCTTTATATTCTTATTACTACTTAATAATATTTCTATTATTTCTTCTCTTTTTCTCTATTCTATAAAGATATATTTAGTTACTCTATTTTCCTTTTTTTAATCTATAATATAAAGCTCTAAGTAGTTAGTAATCTCTATAAAGTTAAAATCTAGAGGTAGCTTTAGTATAAAAGGGTGCTAAGAGTAGGTAAATCTAGCTTCTAGGTGATACTTTTAAGCTTATTAAGGATAAAAAGTGTTTTAAAGAATTAAAAAGTTAAATTTAGATATAGCTAATATAGCAGTATTAGCTAGGATTTAGAACTATAGAATTATTATAATACTATTAAATTCTTTGCTCTTTCTTGCTTTATTATTATACTTAATTTTATATCTATAGTATTTATAAATACTTAGATTATTATAAGAGCAATTCTCTTAGATTTTATAGAAGAAGTAGTTAGTATAAAGAGTACTTAGTATAGAAATATATTTAAAGTATAGTTTATAGATAAAAACGCTAGTTATAGGGTTTCTTATAGTATAGATATACTCCTTATAATAGATATAGGATACTATATTATAACTACCTTAGAATTAGATAAATAAGCTATAAGTAGCTATTATATACTAAAAGACCTTTATCTGCTATAAGCTAGAAAGGAAGGTAGTAGAGGTATAAATAAAGACTTAATAGTAAAAGTTACTAGTTTTCTTAGTTACTTTAAATATTTAATTAAAGTCTTATTTATTAAGGTAAACTTTTTAAAAGGCTAGTCTTATTATATTAGTAGTCTTATTAGAAAATACTTATAGGATAAAGGCTACTTTTAAATATTTATTACTAGAAATATTAAGTTAGAGCTAAATAAGGCTTATAGTAGCCTAAAAAGATAATAGATATTAGTTAAGTAATAAGGAGTATAAGAAAAAGAGAATTACCTAAAGCTAGTTATTAGAGTACTAGATAAAAAGAGATATATTATTCTGCTTTATCTAAGATATAGGGATATTAGAACTAAGTATCTAGAAGGTAGCTTTTAGAGGAAGATAATAAGGATAAGGCTAATTAGTATTCTTAATATCTAATATAAGGAAGTTATAGTTAGCTATAGTAAGAGAAGGTGATTTATAGATATAAGAAGAAGAATTTAGAGGAGTTAAGTTAAGATTAAGAGATAGAGAGGAAGATAACTATTAGAGGAAGAGAAGTTAATATTAGAGAATAGAGGAGGATATTTACCTGGTTTTATAACTAGATCTCTTACTTTAATAGTTATAGATAGCTGCTATTTCCTTTATTCTTTCCTTATAAATAACTGCTCTGATTTACTATTAGATATATTATTAGATTTTTTATTTTAAGTTTATTTTACCTTTATTAGAGCTAAGGGAGCTAAGAGAGGAAGAAGTTAATTATTTCTTTTATAGGATATTAATAAATTACTAGTACTTTAAGGTAATTAGTAGATATAAGAGGGTATTATTAACCCTTCTAGTCTTTAAGATCTTCTCTTTTTTATCTATATTTATATATACTACCTAACCTATTCTCTTAGATAGGAGATATTTAATATTAACTGCTATACTATAATATTTTTAGATTTTATAATTACTCTTATTTAATCTATCTATTTAGTTTGCAAATTACTTACTCTTTTCTCCTATTAACTTTCTTTCTAAAAAAATATTATAATAGAAAAGATTATTTTTAATAATAGTAATGCTCTAGATAACTATATTTAGGAGCTAAGATCCTTAAAGCTTTCTACCTTTAATATTAGATAACTAATAGATCTTATACTTAATAAACTAAGTAAAAGCTGATTTTAGGCATAGAACTAGATTATTAGGGATATATTAGGCTTTAAACCTATAGGGAAACTGAGATATTAGCTGCTAATAATTAAATATAAGACTCTACCTCTATAATACTAAGATATAACTAGCTAGATATATCTCTCTAATTTACTAATAAAATATATACTTATTAAATACTAGAGTAAAACTCTAAATATAATATAGAAGTTATTCCCTCCTTTTAAACTATAATATATTATTACTAGCCTATATAATACTATTAGAATATTAGAGACTAAGACTCTAATATACTTTATAGATATTATAGTAATTATATATTACTTTATAAGACTTATTAAAGCTAGATAATCTTTTTAGTACTATATAATAGAAAGCATAGAAGATAATTTTAATAATAGAAGTCTAAGAGATAGTATAACTGCTTAGCTTAAAAAAAAAGCTCTAGATATACTATTTATCTATCTATAAGTATCTAAATTAAATAGAGTGGTCTTTTTAAAGCTACTAATTAACTTATATAATAGATAAAACTAATTTTATAATAATTAGTAGTTAGAAAAGAGAGTAGAGAAAAGACTATAAACTCTAATATATATTATAACTAGAATTCTATCTAGAGCTCTAGCTATTATAACTAAAGTCTTATTAAGATAACTATATCTAATTAACCTTTACTATACTAAACCTCTATTATAGGCTTCTAGTCTATATCTAGTTAACTAGTTTAGATCCTTTATATAATCTAGAAGCTTAGTACTACTAAAATAGCTTCTATAAATAAGAAAAAGAACTTAGATTAACTAACTATTAGTAACTTTTATAAATAAAGAGCTATTTAAAAGGTATTAGATCTTTTTAAAGCTAGATAGAACTATTTAAGACTAGATCTTTAAAGATAGAAAGAGAATAATAGAGCAGATAGTACTAAAAGTAATAAAAGACTAGAAGGATAAGTATATTCTATAATTTATAGACCTAAAGCTCTCTTTACTTAATAGGATAAGTCTTAACCTATCTATATCTAAGAATATTTATTTATAGATCTAATCTACTAGTATATTTAATACTAAGGCTTTAAGAAGTAATAAAGGATTATTAAAGTATCTAACTATTTAAAATATAGTAATAAGAGATAAAATTAAGAAGTATAAAAGGGTAAATAATTAGTAGTAACTAATTAATTTATTAAAGAATTATAATTATTCTAGGTTTGCAAAACTATTAATATTATTATATCTTATACCCTTTTTAGTAGGATAAGTTATCTTTAAATTCTATAATAACTTAGCAGTTTTTAACTATATAAGGCCTACTAACCTTATACTAAATAATAATTAACCTATTCTAGTAGTTCCTTAATATATATAAAATAACTAATAGTTAGCAAATTACTTAATAACTAAATATAAGTAAGAATTAGTTATTAATAGTATAGAGAAAGTAGAATATCTTTCTAACCTCTATAATATATAAAAGATACTAATAAGATAAGAAAGCTTAGATAACTCTAAAGTTATAAGCCTTTTTAGGCTTATAATTAGAGGGTTTCTGCTTTCTATCTATATTCTACTTTAAGAGCTATCTTAAACACCTAGAATAGAGATTATAGTAGATATAGTTAGTATAATAAGGAGAAGTATAAATAACTTCTAGAATACTATAGCTATCTTTTTATTACTTAATTATAGTAATAGTTATTAAGTAATAATTATTATAGACTAAGTAAATAGTAATTACTTTTACTAGAACTCTATATAGGATTTAGAAAGTAACTAATAATTTATAGATACTATAAATAATCTTAATAGATAGTACTATAAAATAGAGGCCCTAGTATATCTTAGAATAATCCTATTAACTAGTTACTATATAGTTAATTTAACCTAATAAAGAGATAGATTTATATATAGACTTAGATATATTAAATAGGCCTAAGTATTTTTTTAAGAGAATATCTTATTACTATAATTTAGCTATATAGCTAGGAGAGATAGAGAACTCTTTACTAATATAAAAATCCCTTTAGTTAACTAATATATTTCTACTATTATTATAGAATTTTATATTATTATAGAATTTTATAATATACTTATTAATATTAGCTTTACTCTATAAGACACTCTATATAGCTAATAAGACTTTAAGAAAAATCCTTTCTTCTCTATATAACCCTCTATACCTAAACCTAGCTAACTCTTACTTCTAGATAATAATATAGGAAACTTTAGAGATAATAATAAGCCTAGAATTCCCCCTCTAAGAGATTTACTAGGGTTAGCTTTATTTAATATATTAGATAGTAAACTTAATTATCTAGAATACTAACTTTAAATATAAGTTCTCTAAATACTAGGTTAAAGTATAAGTATTAAACCTTAATTATAAGTTATAATTATAGATATACTATCTTATTCTAAATATTCTAATATTTTAGATAAATATAACTATAATAGAGAAAACTATATCTAATAGAGAGTTAATTAATAGAAATAGATAGAATAGAATACTTTTAAAGGGTTATATTACTATAATTTCTTATATCTATCTTAGTAGAGAGAATAGCTTTAACTATATTAGAGTTTAAAATAGAATAAGAAATATAATAAAAAAGAGAAGGTTATAAGGCTATTATTAAGGTATAGTTTATAATAGAAAATAATAGCATCTAATAGACCTTTTTAATAGTAAAATCACCTACTAAGAAGAAACTATTAAATAAAAGGGTTTATAAATAGGATTTTATATATTTTTTATATAAGTAGATTTATTTATTTATTAAGACTTTTCTTTATAATATTATAAAGAGTTTTAAGGGAATAATTAGGATAGAATAAGTAGGACTTAGTAGTATAATTTCTAAGAGAGCACTCTTAGTATATAGGTCTATTATAGAAGAACTATAGTAAAGAAGAGAGGAGGAGTATAGAGGAGAGGAGAACTTATTATTATTATTATTAATATCTTAATACTTAATTTTTAAGTTTTTCAGGACTTTCTTAGCAAATTTATACTTATTTTTAGTGATCTCTTTTAATTAGATCTATAAATTACTTTATATATCTTTTAAGCTTAGTTTTATTACTCTAGCGTATTTATAGGTGGAGTTATATTATTTACTATTCTTTCTAGCTCTTATAGCCCTAGCCTTTATTAATATACTCTATCTATTATAAATATATTATAAAGTTCTTAAATAATATTTATAGTAGCTTAGTTCTAGAATTTAAGTAGTAGGTTAATAAAGTTATATATAAACTCTCTCTATAAAGCTATATTTATAAAGCTATTAGCTTTATAGATCTTAAAGTGATCAGCCCTGTTATATACAGCGCGGCGTTGCCTGCGCTGTTACTATTCTGCTAGTCTATTTAGCTAGAGCGTGTATCTAACTTTATATAAGGGTTTGCTTGCTAGTAGAAATATATTAGGTTCCTGTATTATTATCCTTAACTAGTAGAGGGCATAGATTAAAGTGCCTCTATAGTGTTTCCTGAATTATGCCTATAAACTGGGTGAATTTGTTATAGTCTTTTTTGCAGGGGGCTGCGTTGTAACTATAGACTTAATAGATCTTAAAGTAAAAGAGGATTTTAGTATTTACCTTCTTCTCTATAGTCTTATTACTAAATTTAAATATTTAACTCTAATCATAGTTATTTATAAATATCTTTATATTTATAGAGATTAGAAGTTCTATAATAAGTTAATAGTATAGAGTTACTATAACTAATAGATCTAACTATAGTATTAATTAGCTAGGTATTAAAGAGTTTACTATAGTTAATAATATTAAATAAGAGAAAGTAAATAAATACTAGAGTGAGGTTTTTAGCTAGTAAAGTCTCTAGTTAAAGCTTTTACTAGAGTATAAGTCTTCCTTATTTACAGTTAGATAGCTAGTTCTCTAGTTACTAGATTTAGTTTTTTATTTCTTATCTTAAGTCTTAGTAATACCTCTTATAGATCTATAAAATAATATTATTATTATTTAGTATTATCTTCTTCTATTATTTCCTTTAGAATACTAGTTATTTATAGTAATAGTAAGGATATTATAAGTTATATAGTAATAGGTGTAGTTACTTACTATATATTATATATATAGATATAGGGTAAGTGGGAAGAAGTTATCTCTTATAGCAGAAAAGGAGTAGCTATAGGTAAGAGTCTATATATAGAGCCTTATATAATAGATATAGCGCTTAGAGAATAGCACTAGTAGCACTAAGAGCTCTAGAGGAGGTCTGGGCTATATAATATACCCCTCTAGAAATAGCAAAGTATAGCAGAGCAGACTATATTGAGCAGGCTACCTAAAGGCAGTTCTAAATAGAAAAGAAGAAGCTATCTATAATACTGTCACACGTATGGGCGCAGGGCAAGTGGGAAGAAGTCGTCTATTACAGCAGAAAAGGAGTGGCTACGGGCAAGGATCTATATATAGAGCCTTGCATAGTGGGTGCAGCGCTCAGAGGGTGGCGCTAGTAGCGCTGAGAGCTCTGGAGGAGGTCTGGGCTATATAATATACCCTCCTAGAAATAGCAGAGCAGTCCTGTAAAGGTAGTTCTAAACAAAATAAAAAGAAGCTATTTATAACAGGAAGAGGAGAATATAGAGCCCCTTCTAGTTATCACTAAAGAGGGATACTAGCCTATAAGTATAGTTTGTAGCACTATATAGGTACTAGAAGCAATATACTATCTTATAGGTATAGTCTATAATATTATAGTATTAGAAGCTACTACTTAGCAGTTTATAGTATTATTACTAGAAGTATTAGATACTAGCCCTTAAGTATAGTTTATAGTATAAGTATTAGAAGCTACTACTTAGCAGTTTATAATATTATACTAGAAGTATTATAAGGAAAAATAATAAAAAATAAGTATAGTAAGGTGGGTTTAAAGAGGCTTTTTAGTATTTTATATTTATTAGCAGCTTTTACTAGTTATAGTACTAACTAGTAGCTTAGATATTAGTAGTAAGGGTATACTACTTATCTATTTATATATGCTCTTTAATATTTCTAGTATTCTCAGGGTTAATATAGTTATCCCTCTTACTAATAAGCGCTTTTTAGAGCTAGTAGCACTTAAGTAGGGGCTAGTTATAGTAGAAGCTATAGGAGCACTTTCACTTTAAGCATCTAGGTAGGTGCAGAGAGGACTAGGAACTTCTATTAGTAGGGTTCTAGCTCTTAGCAGAGCATATAAAAGAGGGTTTAGTGTTATTAGAGCAGCCTATAAGTAAGGCATAAATACTATAATCTTTTAGGTGGTTACTAGTAGAGTAGTTATAGTTATAGAGAATAGCTATAAATACCCTCCTATACTTAGTAAGCAGCTAAATAAGTATTCTAGCCTGTTTAGCAGCTAATAGTATAAGTTATATATAGTTTACTTAGTCTAGGAGATAGTATATAGTAGTATTAAGAAATAGCTTAATACTAAGAGTACTAATAATTTCTAGAGTGTTATATATCTTAGTAGTTTATAATATAGTATACTACTTATTATACTAGTATGCAGGCTATATAGTATGTGCGCAGAGTGTCTAAAAGTACTCCTCTTATATAGTAGCCTTTATAGAACTAGTAGCAGGGCAGAGATAGTAGTAGAGGGTTCTTATAAGCTTCTAAATAAATATCTTAGTATTCTTATTATATATAATCTTAAGCTATATAGCAGTAAGTATATTAGAGTTAACTAAAGTAATAATAAAGTTATATATATAGTAGTAACTAGTACTAGCCTCCTCCTATTTAGTAGTAGTAAGCTTCTAGTTATAGTAGTATATAGTATACTCTTCTTAAATATCCTCTAGAAATACTAGAAGTAGCAGAGCAGGCTTAGATAACTTCTTAGTTAATATATATATATTATAGCAGGTAGTTTAGTATATATACTATATCTAATACTTAGCCTCCTAATAGGCTTATAAAGCAGCTTATTAATACTTTATAGTACTTTTAAGTATAGGAGGTTAGGTTTGCTCTAGTAATAGTATATTAGGTATATTAGAAGATAGGTTAATATACTTCTATATATAGTGCTAAATAGCTTAGTAGTAAAAGGTAAGCTCCTAGTAAGACTAGTTATATAGGTAAGTGAGCTTCTAAGTAATAATAAAAGAGGTAGAGATTATTATAAATATATAGGTCTTTAAGGTATAATATATATAGATATAAAAAGAGTATATAAGATTAACTCTCCTATACTTATAGGTAATAGTTAGGGGTAAACTAGGTAGTTAGCAGAGCTAGGCTTATAACTATTATATATATAGGTATAGGGTAAGTGGGAAGAAGTTATCTATTATAGCAGAAAAGGAGTAGCTATAAGCAAGGGTCTATATATAGAGCCTTGTATAGTGGGTGCGGCGCTTAGAGGGCGGCGCTAGTAGCACTAAGAGCTCTAGAGGAGGTCTAGGCTATGCGACAAATACAGTATATATAATACTTATAGTATATAGTAAGATATTAGTAATATAAGACAGCTACCTCTAGTTATTACTAAAGAGGCTTATTAGATATATAAGCTTAGTAAATATATATTATACTAGTTTATAGATATAGTCTTTAATAGTATAATATATTTAGGAAAATATAATACTATTTTATAGATATAGTCTTTAGTATTATAGCACTAAAATATAGGTTAATTATAAAGTAATAAAGAAAGAAATCAAGTATAATAGAGAGATTCTAAAGGAGCTTTTTAGTACTTAATATTTATAGATAGTTACTGCTAATTATAGTACTATTTAGTAGCTTAAATATTACTAATAAGAGTATACTACTTATCTATTTATAAGCACTCTTTAATATCTTTAATATTTTTAAGATTAATATAGATATCTCTCTTACTAATAAGTGCTTTTTAGAGCTAGTAATACTTAAGTAGGGGCTAGTTATAGTAAAAACTATAGAAGTATTTCTACTTTAAGTATCCTAGTAGATACTAAGGCTAGAAGGTCCTATTAATAAGGTTCTAGCTCTTAGTAAAATATAAGAAGAGGGTTTAGTATTATTAAAGTAGTCTATAAATAAGGTATAAATACTATAATTCTTTAGGTAGTTACTAATAGAGTATTTATAGTTATAGAGGATAGCTATAAATACCCTTCTATATTTAGTAAATAGCTAAATAGATATTCTAGCTTACTTAGTAGCTAATAGTATAAGTTATATATAGTTTACTTAGTTTAGTAAGTAGTATATAGTAATATTAAGAAATAGCTTAATACTAAGAGTACTAATAACCTCTAGAGTATTATATACCTCAGTAATCTATAATATAGTATACTACTTATTATACTAATATATAGACTATATAGTATATATATAGAGTAACTAAAGATACTCCTCCTATATATTAGCCTCTATAGAACTAGTAGTATAGTAGAGATAGTAGCAGAGAGTTTTTATAAGCTCCTAAATAGATATCTTAGTATCCTTATTATATATAATCTTAAGCTATATAGTAATAAGTATATTAAGGTTAACTAAAGTAATAATAAACTTATATATATAGTAGTAATTACTACTAGCCTCCTTTTATTTAGTAGCAGTAAGCTTTTAGTTATAGCAATATATAGTATGCTCCTCCTAAATATTTTCTAGAAACACTAAAAGCAGTAGAGCAGGCTTAGATAACTCCTTAGTTAATATATATATATTATAGTAGGCAGTTTAGTATATATACTATATCTAATACTTAGCTTCCTAATAGGCTTATAAAGCAGCTTATTAATGCTTTATAGGACCTTTTATAAGAACAGCTATAAAGGCTGTGGAAGAAGTAGAAAAGTTCCCAAAGTAGTATAAGTAGATTTCGGGTAATGAATGGTGTATAAGGGTAACTTTTCGGGTTTGTTGCATAATATTCAGATAGAGAGAGAAATGTAGATATGAAATGATATTATTGTTGATAAATTTATAGATATCTAAGGCAATAGATTTACTATCTCGTAATCTTCTTAGTACGGTTTGATATGATATACCTAAATGAGTAGTACACGATTTTATAGACTCAAATCTATTAAGAGTGTTTCCACTAATATCTTGGATTATAACTTCTCCTAGAAAGGCGGGGGAAAAGGTAGGTATATATAGACGATTTGGTTTCTAAGGTCTTGCAGCCCTTTGGGCCTGAATTAAACCTTATTTCCAAAAAGGGTAATAATAACGAGGTTTGAGGTTTAAGGTTTAGCTTCTAACGCTAGCTTTAACCTTAATTTTAAGCTTAGTTTTAAGCTTAACTTTAGTTTAGCTTAACCTTATTCTGAAACTTCGTTATTTCAAATACTTCATTATTCCAAATACTCTGATTACGTAATATTAGTAATATGATATATATACCAGAGAACGCCATCTTTTACAAGGATTTCAAATATACTATTTATTTTCTCATACCCCTTATATTCATAGAGTTATAGCACTCTAAAGGTATAGTGATAATAATATATAAGTTCCTTTTATAGTAATAAGGAATAATATATTTCTTATACCTTTAAGTATAGGAGATTAGGTCTGCTTTAGTAATAATATATTAAGTATATTAAGAGATAGGTTAATATACTTCTAGATATAGTACTAAATAGCTTAGTAGCAAAGAGTAAGCTCTTAGTAAGGCTAGTTATATAGATAAGTAAGCTTCTAAGTAATAATAAAAGAGATAGAGGTTATTATAAATATATAGGTCTTTATAGTATAATATATATAGATATAAAAAGAGTATATAAGATTAACTTAACTATATCTATAAATAATAGTTAGGGGTAAACTAGGCAGTTAGCAAAGCTAGGCTTATAACTATTATATATATAGATATAAAGTAAGTAGGAAGAAGTTATCTATTATAGCAGAAAAGGAGTAGCTATAGATAAGGGTCTATATATAGAGCTTTATATAGTAGGTGTAGTGCTCAGAGGACAGCACTAGTAGCACTAAGAGCTCTAGAGGAGGTCTAGGCTATATAACACTATAGTATTATTATACTTACTATAGATAATAATCCTTAAGCTATACTTCTATCTATAAAATAAATAGATAATATATTTTATTTTTTAAGGTTAGAAGGGATAGATACTCTTATTTTATGCCTCTTAGTTAGAATAATCCTAGGTTTAGGTAGGTGTTAGTAGTATTAATAATAATACTATAAGTTATTATAGCGTTTTAGTATCTTTTGCTATATCTACTAATAGGTTATTTACTATATACTAAATAATATATTATGTTAGTATAAAGTCACTAATAGTATTAGATATACCCCTTATTTAGGTATAAGTTATAGTTCTAGGTTAAAAGTAATTCCTCTTTAATAATTATAAGGTTAATAGTAGTGCTTATTTTACAGTAAGTGATTTAAGTATTCTAAGCAAAGGTCTTATAATATTCCAGTATATAGAAGCATAGATATTATAGATTTCTAGTAGTTCTAAAGAATAGTAATATAGATATAGAGAGGATAGATCTTAAGCTTAAATATAGTAATCTTATTAAAATAGATAATTCTATAGCAGGACTCTTATTAAGTTTATAGTTATAACGCAGCCCCCTGCAAAAAAGACTATAATAAATTTACCTAGTTTATAGGCATAATTCAGAAAACACTATAGAGGCACTTTAACCTATACCCTCTACTAGTTAAGAATAATAATACAGAAACCTAATATATTCCTACTAGTAAGTAAACCCTTATATAAAGTTAGATATATACTCTAGCTAAATAGACTAGTAGAACAGTAATAGCATAGGTAACGCCAAACTATATATAACAGGGCTAATTATATTAGGGCTAAGTAAGCTACTAAGGCTCTTATAGTAAAAACGCCTAAAAGGTAAACCTTCTAGCAAAGTGAACACTACTATATAAGATATCTAATAACTCCTTGCCTAAAGGTTAACCTTCTAGCAAGGTGCTATATATATAAGAGATAACTCCTTAACCTTCTAAGAGGTTCTTATAGCTAGAAGTATAAAAAGCTCTATAAGTAGAGCTTTATACCTATCCCTCTCTCTTATTCTTATTCTATAACTTATAATAAATCCTCTAAGATAGCAGCACTATATCTAATATATTAATATGCTAGGTATATATAAGATATACCTATTATTACTAGTAATATAAACTAGATTGCTACAGAGTTTAGTATTAATATAATTAATAAAAACTCCTCCTTCTTAAACTAACCTAGTCTATATAAAGAGCATATTATTAATATAGCTCTTAAAAGAGCTTACCTTAATACTTCTATAGGAGATACCTATATATATAATTAAATTATATATAAATAAGTAAATATTATAGCAGAAGTTAAATAGGTTATTATGCACCCTATCTATTAGCCCTTCTTTAAACAGGCTCTCTATAATACTAAGGCAGAGGCAGCTCTATAGGGAAATATTATTAAGTATAGCTTATGCTAACTGCTTTGACACAGAGAGAGCATTGCTAATAACAGCATAGCTAGCAGACAAAGCGGTGATAGAGGCAGCGTTAGCAGCGCAGGTAATAGGCAAGAGGATAAGTTAACAGATATTATTATTAAACTGCGAAGTTAAGGATTATAAGGCTGTCTAGTGAGATAGGCACGTTCTTATTATATTAGCTTATTATAATATTTATAGATCTATTATTTATTTATTATCTCTTATTCTTATTATTTAAGCAATATTTATAGATAATAAGTTATATTAGTAAATTTATTATTTATATAATAGATATAGAGATATATTAAGATCTTTAAGATAGATTTACTATAAATAAACCTACCCTTTATACTTAATAACCTAAGCAGTATAAGGATAAGTCCCTTATATACTAGATTATAAACTTAGTATAGAAGTTATTACTTTACCTCTTTAAGTAATATCCTTCCTAATCTATAGAATTTAAGTAGTATAAGGTTAACTACTAATTAGTATTAGTTTCACGCTAGATTAAGGTTTATATAAAAGTCAGGGCTCCCTTTATATATATATATATTAAAAGCCTTAAGTTAATATATATCTATTTAGAGGTTCCACCTCACTATATAGGCAGTAGTGTTAAACTATATATATATACTCTATAATAGGTTATATAACCTCATATATATCTATTAATTGCAGCGCATATCCTGCCGCTTTGCGGGTTATAGTATTAGCGCAACAATAGTATTAATAATATAAATAGTAAAGTTATAGAGCAAATTAGGCTAAGATTTAATATCCTAGTGGTAATCTTATAAATACTAATTAACTTTACTATTAGTATCTACATTAGCAGCAGGAGAGTCTTAATTATTATTATTACCTTTAAAATTAAGCAGGAAGGTATTAAAGTTATCCTTAGTTAAGTTTTAAGAATACTTAGACTTAAACTTATTAAACTCTTAGATATATTTATTAGCTAAATATTTCTATAAGTAACAATCAGGCTTATAATAAATCTAGTAATATCTAGAGCTATTATAGTAATTATTAGGCCTCTGGCCACTGCATAGTGATATTACCTGCTTTGTAACAGACCTTCTAACTCCGCGCCGCGCCTCCTAATAATACACACAGCCTTTAGTTATATAATTATAACTATTCTAACCATAGCTACACTTATATATACCTATCTATTAGCTTATAGCCTTATAATCCTTAACTTTGCAGTTTAATAATAATATCTATTAACTTATCCTCTCACTTATTATCTATGCTGCTAATACTATCTCTATTACCGCTTTGTCTGCTAGCAGCTTTGATATTATTAGCAATACTCTCTCTATCAGTTAGTGTAAGCTATACTCACTAATATTTCTCTAAAGGGCCGCCTCTACCTTAGCATTATAGAGGGTCTGTTTAAAGAAGGGCCACTCTATAAAGTGCCTAATAACCTATCTAACCTCTACTACTAAGTCTACTTACTTATATAGAATAAGTTAATATATCTATAAGTTCCTTATAGGGGTATTAATAAGAGCTCTCTAAAGAGCTATACTAATAATATACTCTTAGTGTTATATAAACTACTTAATAAAACAGAGAGCCTTATTAATAGTATTAATACTAAACTATTATATAATATTTTATGCGTTATTAATATTAATAGGTATACCTTATATATAGCTAGCATATTAATATACTAGATCTAGTGCTAATATCTTAGAGGACTTATTATAGGTTATGAAATAAGGATAAGGAAGAGAGATAGATATAAAGCCTTACTTATAGAGCTTTTTATACTTTTAGCTATAAGAACCTCTTAGAAGGTTAAGGAGTTATCTCTTATATATATAGCACCTTACTAAAAGGTTTACCTTTTAGGCGTTTTTTATAGCACCTTACTAGAAGGTTTAGTAAAGGTATTTCCAGGCTATAAGAGCCTTAGTAGTCTACTTAGCTCTAATATAATCAGCCCCGTTATATATAGCACAGTGTTACCTATACTATTACTGTTCTACTAGTCTATTTAGCCAGAGTATATATCTGACTTTATGATATTTAGAGGGTTTGCTTGCTAGCAGGAATATATAGGGTTTCTATATTATTATCCTTAACTAGTAGAGGGTATAGGTTAAAGTGCCTCTATAGTGTTTCCCAAATTATGCCTATAAACTAGGTGAATTTATTATAGTCTTTTTTGCAGGGGGCTGCGTCATAACTATAAACTTAATAGTAATTATTATATACTAATTAATAATATAGAGGGGGTTCTTATTAGTTTACCTAGTTTTAGTAAAATTTACTATAATTATAGCAATTTTAGCAGAAATTATACTATTAGTTACTATTTTAGAAATATTAATCTATATATATGATATTAAACTTATTAAGATCTTTAGAAACTATAAATTAAGTAGTAAGGCTTTAATTAAAGCAGAAAGCAGCACTAATTTAATTATTTAATAATCTTAGTATATAGAGATTAAAAAGTTTAGTTTATAATATAGTAGTAGTGAAACAGGTTAAGAACCTTAAGATAAAAATAACAAAACCACACACTCCCACACACTTATATAGGAATATTATAATAGTGCAGCTTTATATCTAGAGGCTCTAGAATAAAGGAAAGGATCTCTCTAAGTATAATAATCTTATTATAGATATAATCTATTAAGTAAAAGTGATAAAAGCTTCTAAATAATAAGATAAACTATAGTGATACTAACTAATAATGCTTCTCTATTCTCCTCTCTGCTCTTAATAAGGTAAAAGTCCTGCTATACTATACTAACTAATATACCTATCTAGGCACTCTCTAAACTAGGCTATCTATACTGCTCTATCTTAATTATCCCCTATAGTCTTACCTTAATATCCTATAAGGAAGACTATATACTAAAGAAAAATTATATAAATAAAAACTACTATTTATAAAGAAAAAGGTAATCTCTATACTGCTTAATTGCTCCTCCTAGATTATTATAGACCTAATTACTTCTTTCTATAGTTATACTATTCTAGTCTTTATTATCTAGGCCTATCTTCTATAAGCTTATAAGCCTTATCTTAGTCTAAACCTTATTTATATTATCTCTAACTATACTAGCTAGATAGCTGCAAAAAGTAATAACTATAGTTACTCTTAGAGATATTATCTTTAATCTATTACTAGTAGTTAACTTGCTCTATAATATAGTTTTTATAGCTATTATAGGTAGGTTTAAGAATATTAGATAAAGCTAAATATAGGGGATATTTCCTAGTAATAATAGTTTAGTATAATACTAGAGTAGAGGGGTATAAAGGGGTTATATCTTATTTAGTATTAGATAGTCTAGCTAGTAAAATAAAAAAGTTAGATAGAGTTAAATCCAGGTTTATAAGGCTAGAGGTATTATTACTAGGAGGTAGTAGAGTATTATAGGAACTAAAAGCTAGTAAGTCTAGGTTTATAATAGTATAGGAGCTAGTTCTACTAGGGTAATAAGGGGTAGGTTTCCTGCTATTAGGCTTACTAACCTAGCCTTCTATATAGTATAAGGTAAAAGTTCTTATAGAAAGCCTTAGTACTTTAAGAGGAGGTAGAAAGGAGAGTATTCTAGGTACTAGGAGCTATATCTTACTAGTATTACTATATAACTCTGCTATAAGAAGGTCTATCTAGAATATCTATAAAGGTCTATTATTATAGAGTATAGGGTATTTTATAAACTTAGTAGTAATCTTTAAGATATACTAGGTAATAATTTAGAGTTAATTCCTTCTTACTATTCCTTTTATAGCTACTACTAATATAGTACTATTAATAATACTCTTATAAATATAGGCTCTAATCTAATCTACTACTCTAAGACTATATATCTATAAATTCTACTATTAGAGCTAGAATCTAACTATAGTGTTTTTTTAAAGGAGAGTATAAATATTAATAGGGGCTCTAAGAAGCTTATAGTACTAAGAGAGGTTCTCTATAACTTCTATAAATAGTCTATTAAAATCTCTGCTCTAAATTAAGTTAGTATAGTAAGCAGTTTCTCTTTCCTAGTTTACTACTATTATTACCTAGTAGTTACTACTATACTAAATATAAAAGATAGTAATATCTAACTAGATAAGTAGGTTATAATAGATATCTATAATTAATAATATTAAGATCTAATACCTACTAAGAGAGGATATTACTCTTATCTACTAGATAACTTATCTTTCTAGGATCTATATATATTTACCTAACCTATATATATTAAACTTAGTAAGATAATATATCTCTTTCACTTTAAGATAGATTTCTATTACTAGTTTCCCTTAAATATTATAGAGATAAGTGAGGTAGTATTAAGTAACTAATAGAAGCTACTTAGCCTATTCTCTAGTTATATTAAACCTATAGTAAAATTAGATCTATAAAGATAGTATAGTATTCTAACTTAACTTAATATACTAGTTAGATACTCTCTTTTTCTCTATCTTATTCTTTAGTAGTTCTAGATTACTAGCTAGACCTATAACTAGGGGTTTTAGGCTACTATAAGGGTTATTAATATAGATTAGTTATCTAGAGTTATTAGTATAGTAAGAGCTATAACCTGGATAAAGAAAAGGCTTATTATTATAAAGGTTAAAGGCTCTCTCCTCTATCTATTTATTCTCTTAGTATATAATAGTAATAATTCTATTCTAATAGATATAGTTCTATATAGTATTAACTATAGGGTAATTATTAATAATATCTCTTACCCTAGTATTATAGTTCTTAGATAGACTTAGATTTAGGTTTATAAGAGGCTTAACAGATATATTAATAGATATAAAAGCTTCTATAACTTAAATATTAGATATAGATATTTTAAAGTTAAGGTTAAGTATTTTAAGATATCTAAAATAAAGCTATATTAGAGTTAATCTATCTATAAATATAGAGTTAGAGATTATAGAGTTCTAAGTATAGATTATCTTCTAAATCTTCTTATTATATAGTAGAGAGATAATCTTTTTAATATACTTAGCTTTATTAGTAGTTCTTAATAGAGTTAGAAAGACTATACTCTCTACTTTTAGATCTCTATTATAAAACTTAGAAGTGATTTAATTTATCTATATATTAAAGATCTCTTTAAAAGAAAAACTAGTCTAGTACTTAGCTAACTCTAGTTATATATAATAGCAAAGCTACTTAAAGCAGAGTATATCTAATATCTATAGCTGCTCTTTTTAGAGTTAAAATATATAGATAACTTTAACTAAGTGCTTAAGGATAGATATTATACTATTAAGGGGCTTATGGATAGCTATTATAGACCTAATTAGTGTTTTAAGATATAATTCTGCCTTTCTATTATACTAGAAGTTATTATAGAAGTAGGAAAAACCTAAAAGTTAGTTAATAAGTAGGATAGAGTAGAATATTACCTCTTTACTAGCACTCTTCTTAGCTAGTAATTAGAGAATAAGCATAGTAAGCTAGCTTTTTTATATAATAGCTCTATAATCTTTAATTCTAGTATTAGTAGAGATATAGTATTATCTAATAAGCCTAATCCTATTAGAGAGGTTATAAGTAAGAAGTTAAAAACTAGTTTCTATATTAGAGGCTAAAGGGAAAGTCTTAGTTTAAATAGTATCTTATAGATTAAATAAGTTAACTATAGCAGCTAATTCTTCTTTATTTCCTTTAACCTAGCCTAGTTATTAAGATCTAATAGATTAAAGCTATTAGAAATAAATATAGAGTTAAGCTATAGAAGTACTAGAATAAAGCTACTAAAGCTTTTTATACTTAAGGTTCTTATTTAGCTTAAAAGGGAATTAGAGGTAGAAAGAAAGTACCTATCTAGCTAAGTGCTACTTATTAATCCTTATAGCTAGAGTATTTAGAGTTCTCTTAAAGAGAGTAAAGTTAGTAGATATAACTATAGTTTCTAAAAGCTTACTATTCTATTTATCTTACTTTTAAGAAAACTTCTCTAAAGCAGTAATAAGAAATACCTCCTTAACCTAGATATTAGTAATCTTAGTAGAGGAACTCTTAGATAAAGATATTATTAAGAATAGAGTAAATAGAGGTAATTATAAACTTAATTAAGGCTTTTAGTAAGAGGAGAAGGTTATATAAGTAGTATAGGAGAGTAGAGGTTTATAATTTTATAAAAAAGGGTTATATATAAATAAGTATAGGTTAGAGTAGAAATTTTATAGTTAAATATCTATAAAGAGGGTTTAAAATATAAATTAAGCTAAGCTATAATACTAAATTAATTATTAATAGGTTAAATCTATTTATATTAAGAGGGATAAAACGTTTATTTATATATAGATTAAAGAAAGCAGGCTGCTAGTTACTAATTATTAACTAACTAGAATAAAAAGATAGAATAAGAATAGATAATAGGAGGAGATAGTTATAAGAGTTAACTCCTTTTCTTATCTGATTAATCTTAACTATAAGGAAGGCTTAACCCTTTAAGTAAATAATTTAATAGAAGGCAGAGTAACTAGGTTATATAACTAAATCTCTTCTAGCTCTTTCTAGCTTTTTCTTTTTCCTCTATAATATAATAGAAATAGTAATCCCTCTTTTATATCTATAAAGTATAATTTTAAGCCTTCTTTAATACTTATTAGTTATAGCTTCTATTAGAAACTCTAATAATCCTTATATACTAACTTAGCTAAGAAAGTATATCTTCTAGCTCCTTATAAATAAACTAGTTTCTAATAAGAGAGACTATAACTTCCCTCTATATATTAAGCCCTCTATTAACTCCTTTATAGTAAGTAGACTTATTTCTTTAGCTCTTACTTTATATATTTACTAACTTTCTTATATAGGTTATAGTATCTCTTATATAGTATTTATTTAAGCTTCTAGAGCCTTTCTAACTATACTATAAAGTAGACTTTTATATAAAAGTTCTACTTTTAGATAACTATAAGATTATTATTTATTAGTTCTAGGAGGCTTATACTAGTTCTTATTACTAAAGCATAATAGAGAAAGGACTACTATTCTATAGATATATCTTTATTACTTTAATAGTTATAGATATCTTTAGACTTTAGCTAGTAAAGATAATTAATCCTAATAGATCTAAGGTTAGCTATAGCTTCTATATTTAAGCTAATAGAGATTATAATATAGTTTCTTATAGTAGTTATAAGTAATATACTTACTCTCTCTATAATAATGCTACTAGAGCTTAGATCTATAAGCTATACTTTAAGTATATAAGTATACCTAGTAATACTTATACTAACTATCTTTACTATAAATAAGATTCTAAGTATTCCTTTAACTTTAAGAGAAACTATAAGGCTTTTAGCTATAATATAGATAATCTAGAGTAATAAAGTAGTAAATTTAAGGGGGTAGTTACCTAGTTCTAGATTAACTAGTAAACTATAGAGAGGTTTAGAGTAACTTATCTAGGGTTTAGAACTATAGTAGAGCACTATAAGACTTAGCTAAAGGAGTATAAGTCTAGGTTACTATTTATTCTTACTAGTTACCCTCTAGCTAATTTAGATATTTCTATTTCTAATAAGAGGGAGTAGCTTAAAATCCTAACTAGGATTTAAAAGAGAAGGGTGGGAAAAAGAAAGAACTAATATAATATTCTATATACTTAGCAGTCTTTATAAACCTAAAGATATAAATTAATAAATAAAGTCCTCTTTATTTAACCTTAAAACACTTTAATATATATACTCTATATAAAATAATATAGGAGAAATCAGGAAAAACTAGGAAAAATTGCACAAAGTTTTAGTAAATCAGGTAAAATTAACTAGCTATAATAATGCTTTTCTAATATAGTTAAGTACCTTAAAATATAGATAGGAGGGTTTCTTTATTTCTAGTTTCTTTAGTAATATAACTATTTGCAGCTAGGAAAACTTCCTAGTCTAACTACCTATTAATAAAGGCTAGGGCTATAGAGCCAGAAAGAACAGCAAATAACACAACTCCACCTATAAACAGGCTAGAGTAATAAAACTAAGCTTAAAAGATATATAAAGTAATTTATAGATCTAATTAAAAGAGATCACTAAAAATAAGTATAAATTTGCTAAGAAAATCCTAAAAAACTTAAAAATTAAGTATTAAGATATTAATAATAATAATAATAAGTTCTCCTCTTCTCTATACTTCTCCTCCCTCCTTTACTATAGTTCTTCTATAATAAACCTATATACTAAGAAAGCTCTCTTAGAAATTATACTACTAAGTTCTACTTATTCTATTCTAATTATCCCTTTAAGACTTTTTATAATATTATAAAGGAGAGTTTTAATAGATAAATAAATCTACTTATATAAAAAATATATAAAATCCTATTTATAGACCCTTCTATTTAATAGTTTCTTCTTAGTAGGTAATTTTACTATTAAAAAGATCTATTAAGTGCTATTATTTTCTATTATAAACTATATCTTAATAATAGCCTTATAACCTCCTCTTTCTTATTATATTTCTTATTCTATTTTAAACTCTAATATAATTAAAACTATTCTCTCTACTAAGATAGATATAAGAAATTATAGTAATATAACCCTTTAAAAGTATTCTACTCTATCTATTTCTATTAAGTAACTCTCTATTAGATATAGTCTTCTCTATTATAGTTATATTTATCTAAAATATTAAAATATTTAGAATAAAATAGTATATCTATAATTATAACTTATAATTAAAGTTTAGTACTTATACTTTAACCTAATATTTAGAGGACTTATATTTAAAGTTAGTATTCTAGATAATTAAGTTTAGTATCTAATATATTAGGTAAAGCTAACCCTAGTAAATCTCTTAAAAAAGGAATCCTAGGCTTATTATTATCTCTAAAGTTCCCTATATTATTATCTAGAAGTAAGAGTTAACTAGGTTTAAGTATAGAGAGTTATATAGAAAAGAAAGGATTTTTCTTAAAGTTTTATTAGCTATATAGAATATCTTATAGAGTAAAGCTAATATTAATAGATATATTATAGAATTCTATAGTAATAGTAGAAATATATTAGTTAACTAAAGGGATTTCTATATTAGTAAAAAGTTTTCTATCTCTCCTAGCTATATAGCTAAATTATAGTAATAAGATACCCTCTTAAAGGAATACTTAGACTAATTTAATATATCTAAGTTTATATATAAACCTATCTCTTTATTAGGTTAAATTAACTATATAGTAACTAGTTAATAAGATTATTTTAAGATATACTAAAGCCTCTATTTTATAGTACTATCTATTAAGATTATTTATAGTATCTATAAATTATTAGTTACTTTCTAAATCCTATATAGAGTCTTAGTAAAAGTAATTACTATTTACTTAGTTTATAATAATTATTATCTAATAACTATTACTATAATTAAGTAATAAGAAAATAGCTATAATGTTATTTATATCTCTTCTTATTATACTAACTATATCTACTATAATCTCTATTCTAGGTATCTAAGATAGCTCTTAAAGTAGGATATAGATAGAAAGCAGAAAATTTCTAATTATAAGCCTAAAAAGGCTTATAACTTTAGAGTTATTTAAGTTTTCTTATCTTATTAGTATTTCTTATATATTATAGAGGTTAGAAAGATATTCCACCTTTTCTATACTATTAATAACTAATTCTTACCTATATCTAGTTATTAGGTAATCTGCTAACTACTAGTTATTTTATATATACTAAGAAACTACTAGAATAGGTTAATTATTATTTAGCATAGAGTTAGCAAGCCTTATATAGTTAAAAACTACTAAGTTATTATAGAATTTAAAGATAACTTATTCTACTAAAAAGGGTATAAGGTATAGTAATATTAATAGTTTTATAAACCTAGAATAATTATAATACTTTAATAAATTAATTAGTTATTACTAATTATTCACTCTTTTATACTTCTTAATCTTATCTCTTATTACTATATTCTAAATAGTTAGATACTCTAATAATCCTTTATTACTTCTTAAAGCCTTAGTATTAAATATACTAGCAGGTTAGATCTATAAATAAATATTCTTAGACATAGATAGGTTAAGACTTATCTTATTAGGTAAAAAGAGCTTTAAGTTTATAAATTATAGAATATACTTGTTCTTTTAGTCTTTTATTACTTCTAGTACTATTTACTCTAATATCCTCTTTCTATCTTTAAAGACCTAGTCTTAAATAGTTCTATCTAGCTTTAAAGAGATCTAATACCTTTTAAATAGCTCTTTATTTATAAAAGTTACTAATAGTTAGTTAATTTAGATCCTTTTTTTTACTTATAGAGACTATTTTAGTAGTACTAGGCTTCTAAATTATATAAAAGATCTAAACTAGTTAACTAGATATAGACTAAAAGCCTATAATAGAGGTTTAGTATAGTAAAGGTTAATTAGATATAGTTATTTTAATAAGACTTTAGTTATAATAGCTAGGGCTCTAAGTAGGATTCTAGTTATAATATATATTAGAATCTATAGTCTTTTCTCTACTCTCTTTCCTAACTACTAATTATTATAAAACTAGTTTTATCTATTATATAAGTTAATTAGTAGCCCTAAAAAGACTACTCTATTTAATTTAGATACTTATAGATAAATAAATAGTATATTTAAAGCTTTCTTTTTAAGCTAGGTAGTTATACTATTTCTCAGGCTTCTATTATTAAAATTATCTTCTATACCTTCTATTATATAGTACTAAAAAGGTTATCTAGTTTTAATAGGTTTTATAAGGTAATATATAATTACTATAATATCTATAAAGTATATTAGAATCTTAGTCTCTAATATTCTAATAGTATTATATAGGCTAGTAATAATATACTATAGTTTAAAAGGAGAAAATAACTTCTATATTATATCTAGAGTTTTACTCTAGTATTTAATAAGTATATATTTTATTAATAAATTAGAGAGATATATCTAGCTAGTTATATCTTAGTATTATAGAGGTAGAGTCTTATATTTAAGTATTAGCAGCTAATATCTTAGTTTTTTTATAGGTTTAAAGCCTAATATATCTCTAATAATCTAGTCTTATATCTAGAATTAGCTCTTACTTAGTTTATTAGATATAGAATCTATTAGTTATCTAATATTAAAAGCAGAAAGCTTTAAAAATCTTAGCTCCTAAATATAGTTATTTAGAGTATTACTATTATTAAAAATAATCTTTTCTATTATAATATTTTTAGAAAGAAAGCTAGTAAGAGAAAAAAGTAAGTAATTTATAAACTAAATAGATAGATTAAATAAAAGTAATTATAAAATCTAAAGATATTATAGTATAGTAGTTAATATTAAATATCTCCTATCTAAGAGAATAAGTTAAATAGTATATATAAATATAGATAAAAAGGAGAAGATCTAGGAGACTAAAAGGGTTAATAATACTCTCTTATACCTGCTAATTACCTTAAAGTGCTAGTAATTTATTAATATTCTATAAAAGAAATAATTAACTTCTTTCTCTCTTAGCTCTCTTAGCTCTAATAAAGATAAAATAAACTTAAAATAAAAAATCTAATAATATATCTAATAGTAAATTAGAGTAGTTATTTATAAGAAAAGAATAAAGGAAATAGTAGCTATTAGTAGCTATTAAAATAAGAGATCTAGTTATAAAACTAAGTAAATATTTTCCTCTATTCTCTAATATTAACTTCTCTTCTTCTAAAAGTTATCTTCCTCTCTATTTTTTAATCTTAACTTAACTCCTCTAAATTCTTCTTTTTATATCTATAAATTATCTTCTTTTACTATAGCTAACTATAACTTCCTTATATTAGATATTAAGAATACTAATTAGCCTTATTTTTATTATCTTTTCTTAAAAGCTACTCTTTAGATACTTAGTTTTAATATCTCTATATCTTAGATAAAGCAGAATAATATACCTCTTTTTATTTAATACTTTAATAACTAACTTTAAGTAATCTACTTTTTCTTATACTTCTTATTACTTAACTAATATCTATTATCTTTTTAGACTACTATAAGCCTTACTTAGCTCTATCTTAATATTCCTAGTAATAAATATTTAGAAGTAGCTTTTATTCTATAGATATTTTCTAATAAAACTATTAATATAATAAGACTAGTCTTCTAGAAAGTTTATCTTAGTAAGTAAGACTTTAATTAAATATTTAAGGTAACTAAGAGAACTAGTAACTTTTACTATTAAGTCTTTATTTATACCTCTATTACCTTTCTTTTTAGCTTATAGTAAATAAAGGTCTTTTAGTATATAGTAGCTATTTATAGCTTATTTATCTAATTCTAAGGTAATTATAATATAATACTCTATATTTATTATAAGAAGTATATCTATATTATAAGAAACTCTATAACTAGCATTTTTATCTATAAACTATACTTTAAATATATTTCTATACTAGGTATTTCTTATACTAACTACTTCTTCTATAAAGTCTAAGAGAATTGCTCTTATAATAACCTAAGTATTTATAAGTGCTATAGATATAAAATTAAGTATAATAATAAAGTAAGAAAGAGTAGAAAATTTAATAGTATTATAATAATTCTATAGTTCTAAATCCTAACTAATACTACTATATTAGCTATATCTAAATTTAACTTTTTAATTCTTTAAAACACTCTTTATTCTTAATAGGCTTAAAAGTATTACTTAGAAGCTAGATTTATCTACTCTTAGTACCTTTTTATACTAGAGCTACTTCTAGACTTTAACTTTATAGAAATTACTAACTACTTAAAGCTTTATATTATAGGTTAAGAAAAGAAAGATAAAGTAACTAAATATATCTTTATAGAATAGAGAAAAAGGAAAGAAATAATAGAAATATTATTAAGTAGTAATAAAAATATAAAGGAAATATCCTCTAAATAGGTTTAAAAAACTAACTTTAAACCCTATCTAAGTATAAAATTAATAAGATCTTCTTTATAGATATTCTTCTTTTTTTTATTAGTAATAGTATTATATAGCTGCTTTTAGTATTAATAGCTTTATTACTATACTCTTAGTTATCTAGATATTAATATTCTTTTTATAGATTAGTAACTATACTTTAATACTCTTTTCTCTTTTCTTTTCTTTTATCTATTCTTAAACTATTAGTTCTCTTTTTTATTTAGTTTAGTAATAGCTATATTTATAGAGGGAGGTTTTAGTATTATTATTAAAAAGATATAGATCTTTAATATCTTATACTTAGTATAAATATTAAAGTTATTAGTAAATAGATTACTATTATATTAAAAGATAGTTATTAGTAGAATAGTATATTTTA
>JAVHLV010000548.1:0-29819 GCA_036785495.1 Colletotrichum neosansevieriae
CTTAATTAGTAATATAGTACTATATAGAGCTTAGATTATTATTAAATCTTATAAAGCAGTTTATAGTAAATACTATATTAAGCTATATTATTACTACTATATATAGAATTATTTTAATATAGTATTAGTAGTAGTTAATCTTCTATAGAGCTACTTTATCCTTAAATAGTTCTAATTTATCTTTTATTATAGATATATATACTTAGTTATCTATATTAAGATTTATAATATACTACTTAAGTAGCTTCTATACTTTACCTATAAGTACTAACTATAATAGCTATAGCTTATATATAGCTCTATTATAGAGTACTTTAATTCTAAGAAACTATTATAGATTCTAACCTTCTTTAAGTTAGTAATATTTTTAGAAAGTATTTATAGCCTTTTTTATGCTTTTAGTATATTTATAGAGAAATACTAATATATAATTATCTATATAGAAAAAGAATATTTCTTATCTATATTATTGATAATAGTTTTTACTAGCTATTTATTTAAGGTTAAGTATAGTAAGATTAATCTCTAAGTATTTTTATTAAAGTAGTAATAAGTAGTATAGTCTATAAAGTACTTTTTATAAATATAGAACTTTACTATTATAGTAATATCCTAGTAATATATTTATAAATACTATTTTATTAATAGATATATATATAAATATATTTATAGTATTATATTATAATAGCTCTATATTAAAATAAGTAGCTATAGCTATTAATACTTAAAAAGATATATCTATAAATATTACCTTATATATATTCTATATATTCTTTAGTTATTAGTTACCTTAGATTATAAGTCTTACTTTAAACTTTACTAACTACCTATATTTATTAAGTTTATATATATAAACCTAGTAGTAACTAAATACTTAATAACTATAAGCCCCCTGCCTTACTACTTTATGCTAGAACTATAATACTTTATATCTCTTTAGGTAAGACCTCTTAGCCTTTAGGAATTTATTTATAAATAGATATAGTTTTATAAGCCTATTATATAGTACTAACTAATTATAAGATATAGATAGAGGAGGTAACTTAGACTAGGGATAACTTAATAGAGTAACTATTTTATCTATATTATTTAGGCTACTATATACTATAGCACTTCTATAGTGCTTTATATTCTCTAGTCTTTATTCTTTAGCTATAGTAAATACTTACTATTATAAATCTATCTTATCTATAGCTACTTTAAGGATATAATCTATTTTTATTAAAGTTTTAGAGATATTCCACTCTATATATATGCTTAGTAAGTACTTAGTCTAGATACTCTAAGCTATAGAGCTATTTTCTAATTATATAGTTTTATGCTTTTAGTATAGCTATATATAGCCTACTAGAAAAGCAGCCTTAAATAAGGTTTATAGTATATAGCAGCACTAGAGTAATAATAATTTATATTATCTATTTTTATTTATATATTTTAAAGAGTAGTTATACCTTTCTCTATATCCCTTTATATTTATAAATATATTCTATAGAGCTATAAAGAATATTATTAATAAGGTCTCTAGAGAGATTATTAATTTAAAATAAGTATTTATATAGATAGAAGTGTTATTTATTTCTAATATAGCAGCAGTAACTAAAGCTACTAGATTCTATAGTAGTGATAATATAGCTATATCTATATTCTTTAGTACTATAGCTTCTAGATCTTCTATATACTTATTATTATAGTTATTATACTTAACTACCTTATCTATCTCCTTATTAGTATTTTATAGAGCAGCTTATATATAGCTTCTACTAATTAGCTAGTTAATCTACTCTTATATTATAGTAAGGTCTATATATTAAAACTCTTTAGTAAGCCTCTTTAGGTTACTATTAAAAGACTTCTTCTTATTAAATATTGTATTATATATAGTAAATACTTCTATATATAGTAGGTTCTATATATAAAAGGAGTTACTAAATATATAGCCTATTAGGAAGCTAATAAATATATATAGTATAAACCTTCTATAGTATTATTACTTAAGTTAAGCTTTCTTTATTATAGTAAATGCTTTATAGCTATAGATATATAGATATAAGGGGTTAGGATATATATAATTAGTAGATTTACTTACCTAAAAGTGTTTATAGAACAGCTTATAGAGTATTTCCTAGCTTCTTACTACCATAAATATATAGTTATATAGATAGATAGATAACTTTATTATCTCAGGCTATAATATATTTAGTAGCTTTATACCTATTACTATAGCCCTTATATACTCCTTAATTATAGCACTAACTTATTTTACTCTACTATTCTATACTAAGGTATTAATAGCAAAAAGCTTAAGGTGGATACTTTATACCTTAATAATATTAATAATATATAGGTGCGTTATAAACTTAAGGTCTATTTTAATTACCTTTATATATACTCTATACTATATTAAGAGTATTATTAAGTAGTCCTTAATTACTATAAGGAGTTTATCTGTACCTTATTATATAAAGTAAAAGTCCTAAGTATATATTATAGACCTATTTATTATAAAAAGCACTAAGTAACACCCTTTATATTATTTATTATAATTATAGAAGTTTAGAGTAATATATTTACCCAGCTGTATATATTTAATAAACTCTTATAGTGCTTATTATACTTAGTGGTAAACCTTAGCTATACTATAAGTATTATAGTTAATTATTATAATAGACTTACCCCCTTAGGTAAGGCAGACTCCTCTTATACTATTTAAGAGATATTAAATAGCTTCTAAGCTTGAGTATCTAAGGTGTTAGTACTATATTATAGTACTGGTATAGATAGGTTATTGCTTTATTATTATATTATATATATATATATATAGCGCTTAGCTAGAGGTTACTAAGTGCTTATAAAGAATATAGTGTTTACCTTATTCTATTTACTATATAGTAGGGCACTCCCTAAGGTCTCTCTATACTTAAGGACCTACTAGTAATACCTCTTATCTAATATATAGAGGTAGGTATAATCTGATCTTTAAAAATAGTTATTTTATAAACTTATATCTTACTAGATACTATATTAATATAGCTTCCTGAGAGATATAAAGTTACTTATAAATCTATAGTAAAGTGCTATATACCTTTCTGTTAAGAAAGGTTATCTTTCTTATCTAGTTAAGAGATATTTTGTTCACTAGAAGAATCTTCCGTTTTAAACGGGAATCCAGCTTTCTGATTAGCAAAAAAGAACCTTATAGATAATTAGCTAGCTTAGCTAGCCCCTTATATATAGTGAGGCTTATATCTTAAGTTAGTTATTATTTCTATAATATATAAAATATTATAATTTAGATATATATTAGCCTGCCTAGACCTATAGACCTCCACTTCTAGCATATCTCATAGTAAATATTAACTATAACTCTAGATAATTAATATATAATATAATTATATAGTTAAGTATATATTTCTACTATACTCTTTGGATTTTAGTATCCTAAAACCTAAGTTACTATCTTACTAAGAATCTAGTTTTATATTAGTAATAAATATAGGTCCTGCTATAGGCTCCAGTAACCTAATTACTATATACTAGAGTATAATAGGAGGTTATCCTGCTTATAGTTATAGCTAATTATTTCTTAACCTAGCTAGCTAGAACTTTCTTAATTATTTAGCTATTAATTAGTGGTTATAGAGGGGTTACCTAATATCTATTTTATCCTATTTACTAATATAATAAGGGCTTATTTAGAGGAAACCTAATAAGATCCTTACCTATTATACTAGTTATTATATTAGTATAGTGCTCATTTAGGCTATATATACTAGCCACTAGTTGCTATATATATAGTATCCCTATGCAAACAGCCCTTAGGAGCAGTATATTATTATATAGATAAATAAGGCTATATAGGTAATCAAAGGTATCTATGCTAACTACTATTAAAATAATTAAAGTAGTAAGTATAGTTTTTATAAGTATATTCTTTCCACTTTAGAGATATCCTAGCACTAACTTAGCTATTATTCTAGGCAATTTCTATAGTAGCCACACTAATATCCCGCTAGGGCTACTTAGTTATCTATCTATATTACTTATAGATATATTCTCAGTAGTTTATAAGTAGAAAGAGCAGATAATTAAGTTTAGGATACCTGGCATAGCAGTATATATAAAGATATATATAAGGATAATAGCTCCTAAATTAGTTATATAGTATATAGAGATTAGATAGGAACTTAATATAATATAAGCTGCTCTCTATTACCTACTAGAGGTATTATAGCACCTTAGGTCTAAAATATTAGAAATTACTATATTATTATTACTTAGATATATATTTAATAATAGCTATATCACTGCCTTAATAACTTTACGCATTAATATTATCCTAGGTATACCTAAGGAAGGAAGTTGATTAACTATAAACCTAGTATATAAGTCTATATTAAAACCTAGGATTAGAGATAGCACTATTACCATAGATAGAAATATAAGTCTTTAATATAAGCAGAAATATAATAACTATTACTTATATACTAGGCTAATTTCTATAAGCAGTTCTAACTAATTATCTTTAAGTTTTATAAGTAGTAATTATTATATCTACTAGCTTATTTAACCTTTCTATGCTCTGTGTGAGTTTTTCTAGTATTCTTATAGCTAGAAAAGCTACCTTATCTAAGGGCCTAACTAGGTTTATATTATTAAAAGTTCTAGCTCTTAAAAGCTAGATATATATACTTATTATATTATATACTATAGTATTTCTAAATTACTATTCACTCTATTAGTAATTATATAGACTAAGTAAGGTCCTATTTAATAACTAACCCTAGGCCTTAAAATCTATTAATACTAAACTAGGTATATATAGGAAACCTATTTAAGTAATTCTAAGTTTAAAGCCTTTATACTATAATAATTTAGGATATAGTGTTTTAGTATATTTTTAATTAAGAATAACCCTTTCTTTAGGTAGGAAAATAGTATTTAGTGGGATATATAGTAAAGTGAGATCCTCTATAGCCTTTAACCTTAGTAGTATTTTAGTAGGTAGGCTAATATAGAGGTAGATATAGTTAGCTAGTAGTATCTTCTTTATACTAGGTTTAGTTATTATAGTAATAGCTTTAAACTTAGTACTATTAACTACCTTAAGTTCTAGATATTTATTTATATTTACTAAAATTAATATTCCTTTAATATGTAGAAAAGTCTTTAGTATTATTAACTTTAATTTATTACTTAATAGTAATATAGTAATATATTCTTTATCAGTGAGCTTCTATAATACCTAGTTATAGCTTAAGAAGAAGATAGTAAGTAGTTTTTTAATATTTTTGCTAAAAGCTATTATTATATAGAAGCTAAGCTCCTATCTATATTAGTTTAATAAAATAATAGTATAGATACTAAGCAAGAAGTTAAGTTTTAAATTAGTATTATACTAATTTATAAGTTAGTTAGCATTATTATATATCTAGTAACCACTCTATAAATAATTAAGAAATCCAGGCAGGAAATCACTAGTATTAGCTTGCTTTTGCTTAGTAAGTATCACTATATATATAAATCTCTACTATAGCTGCCTCTTTTCTACTTTACTATATAGCCTTACTATATTTCTAGAGTTTAGAAATATCTTTTCAGGTAGCAGGCTTAGTAAGCTCTTATATAGCACTAGTCTAAATTATAGAAAATCTCCTAGTAGAATAATAACTAGCATTTTACTAAAGAGTTATTATAAGTTACCTCTTATCTTATATAACCTTTCACTAATCTTATATAGAGTAGTAAGGCTTAATATACTAACTTTATTAATAACTAAAACTTTTTATTGCTATTATTATTATCTTAGATATTTAGTATTAGTAATAGTAAAGACCTCTAAAAGATTAACTATTTACTCCTAACTATTATAGATCTTTAGGTTAAGGGTAGAGTATATTATAGTTCTCTCTCTATCTATAGCAGCAGTTTCTAAAGTTACTATTATAACTAACTAGCTAGTTATATTTATATATATAAAAACCTTCTTTAGTGAGTTAATAAGCTATAACTTGCTAGTACTGCTGCCACTACCTATATACTAGAAATGCTGGTTATTCTAGTTATACTAGGTATTATCAATATATTTAGCAGCCTAGTCTGTGGCGTAGCAGATTAGCTTAAGTATAATTAACTATATCTAGTTTAGCGTTTAAGCTTTACTAATAATAGAGACTATATATATAAAGGATATACCTTATCCTAACTTAATTAATACAGATACTAACTAAGTATTAGGTATATTATATAAGGTGTTTAGCTAATTACTAGTATTTCCTAGGTTATAGTAGTTATTACCCTTAATAGTAATTACTTTTTTTAGTATAGGCTCTGCTTTATATAGCTTTTATAGCTTTAATAATTAGCTTTATTATATAAAAATAGGGTGCTAGCTTGAGAAGTGGATATTCTATAGTTAATATATTATTAATATTAGAGTTATTATCTATTATCTATAATAGGAGGTTAAAAAGGCTAGTAAGATAGAATAAGCTATTAGAGATAGTATCTCTATCTTAAAGCTAAGCTACTATATCTATAAAGAATTCTATTAGGTCTAAGTAACTAGAAATATAGCTAATACCTAGTAAATCTTTATAGTTATCCTTATTAAATTTAGTGCTCTTATCTCCTTTACTATAGCTTATCTATAGTTACTAATTAAGCTTAGTATCTATAGCAGTTTTATATAGGAGTTAGATATTTTTAATAACTAAGATAATCTAGCTTAGTTATTATTTAGAGAGAGTAATATATATAGTTATAGTGTTTCTATTACTATAGAAGAGAAAGTCCTGCTATAGTATAAAGAGTATAAGCAGCAAAACAGCAGATCTATATATAAGTTAGTGAGATATATTATAGATTAGCAGTAAAACACTATCTTTAATAATAGCTATCTATTATACTAGATATAATATAGTTTAAATACCTAGTAATAATAGGAATCTGGCTTTGCTTTATAAGCTTCTATACCTACCTATTAGCACTAGAAAAGCTATTAGTAAAGAATATCTAGGCACTATTTTGTTACTAACTTAGCTTCTATATATTAATAATTAAAATCTATTTATATAGATAAAGATAGTTAAGAAGCAGCCTATAGTAAGTATAGATATCTAGCCTTAGTAAGTAGTATCTATTTCTGCCTAAGCTAATAATATCTAGGCTAGTATATCTAGCCACCTTAGGTCTAGCAGTATTATAGAGTCCTAGCTATTACTAGAAAATAGCCTAGTATATAGAGTTTATATAGATATTAACCTATACTACCTTACTAAAATAGTTATTACTATATCTTAATAAGCTAGAGCAGACCTCTACTATAGATAATTTATAACTTAAGAATATCTAATTAGCTATTTTTATAAGGAACTAGCAGGCCTTATTATTAATATAATTACTATTAGTAATATTATTTTCTATATTAATTATATTATTATTTTGCTTAACTATATTCTCCAATACTATCCTTATTAGTGCTATATACTTTTAGAGCAGTATATTAAGCTTTATAGAGTAGTTTATTATATAGTAAACTATTAATAAGCTAGTAGTATTAGTTAGCAGGAAGGTAGTGTTAATATTATACCTTAGTCTAACTATTAAGGCTAGATAATATTAATTAATTCTCTTATAGTTATAGTATATATAGAGGATCCTATTAGCTATAAACTCTATTTTATCTCTTTTTATCTATAGCACCTTAAAGCAGTAAGAATATTTCCTAGTAGTTAGGTTATATTTATTATTAAAGCTATACTTAGTATAAGTTACTCTATATAAGTATATCTAGTAGTATTAGGCTATCTATAAGACTTCTAAGTTATAAGTAGTGTTAAGAGTGCTGAGGTTATTAATTAGGTAGTTAATATTACTATAGATATTCTCTCCTCACTTATAGAGCTAAGAAGCTTTATTATTACAGCTCTATTTATTATAAGCCTAAGTATTAACTATTTATATAGAAGACATACTTTACTAAAGACTAAATTAATATAGTTATAGACTTAGTTTATATATATATAGTCTGTCTTATTCACTAAGTTCAGGAACAGGTTAGGCAAGTTATTATTTATATAGAGCTATATAAGCCTGTGGATATATAGAGCCTCTTATTTATTTAATTCTATATAGCTAAAGTAGCTAGTAATATGACTAAATACTAAGTCTTAGCTAATAATAATATAATATTTAAAAAAGAGGTTAATTTTATAGTAAAAGAAGGTAGCACTACTAATAAGATCCCTAACTCTATGAGATATACTAACTAGGTAGTATCTAAAGTAGTTAGGTATATTTCTAAAGGTAAGTTTATTATCTAAAGCTATTATAGTAGTAAGTTTTATATTTACCTTATTAGTGAGGTTATTAAGGTTAATAGTAAACTAGATACTAGATATACTATATACTAAATACAGAGACTTAATCTTTCTTTAGGAGTTAATATACTCCTTCTTTAATAAATACTTAGTATTACTAAATAAGCTAATCTTATATATTAGGAAGGTAATATCTATATTACTAGTTATTTAGTGTTTATAATATTCTATTTCTATAGCTATAATATTATTAGCTATAAAGGTTTTAATAATATACTTAATTCTTAAGAAGGAACTCTTAGCTATCCTAGTATAACTCATTTTTCTATTATCTAATCTTATAAATATATTAAATATAAAAAAAGAGAACGTTATATAAGTTATAAAGCAGCTACTTAGTAAAGTATTAGCTTATAGAAATATTAATTTTTATTATAGGTAACTAACTATATTAGTATAATAAGAGTCTAGTCTATAGCCTTAGCTAAAAACTACTAGTTTAATATAGCTAGCTCAGGCTATATATAGTACTATTAACTATATTATTATAGGCAGGCAGCTTATATAGTTCTCTCTAGCTCTATAGAAAGAGTTAGGGAAAGGTCTTAGGGAAAAAGTTAGGATTATTTAAATTAGTAAATACTTTAGGTCTTTAACTAGTAATATATAGCTCTTTATTAACTCTAGTATATATATTAGTGATACCTACTATATATTTCTAGAGCTTTAAGCCCTAGAAGCAGTAATTCTCTATATAAAGAGCAGTCTTTATAAGTTAGAGATACTCTATAACTCTATAGTTAGCAGTAATATTAATAGCTAAAAGGTCTATAGAGGTTAGTTTTTATATTTTATACTTAATAATATAAATTTCTATATTATTAGGTTCTTCCTTAATAAACTAGATTACTTCCAGGCTATTATTACTAGCTATCTTAATATATACTATATTGATTTCCCTATTTAGTAGTATAGCTAGTATTTCTATAGTATTATAAATAGGCTTCTATATAGTATCCCTTTTAGATATTAATATATAATAGCCTTCCTATATATTATCTTTAGTATAGGTTTTATATTACACTATATAGTTAATAAGCTCTTCAGGTATATTAATGCCTAGTGCAGGGTTTACTTAGGACTATAGATTTACCTTACTAATAGTAATATCCCAGTAGAGATTATTATTTAGCTTTAACTATTAAAGCACCTACCTTAGCTAGGGGGAGTTAATAAATAGGATAAATAAAAGGTTATTAGGAAGGGGTTATTATAGTTTAATAATATATATATATATTTATTCTTGCTCTTTGACTAAGAGATATAGCAAAACTTAGGTAACTAATCCTTAGATATTATTAGGAAATATAGTAATATATTCTCTCTTTAGCTTTTAGTAGTAGCTATTTATCTCCTTGTCAATATTAATAGTTAGCTTTATAATCTATCTATATAGAGTATAGACTTTAATAAGCTACTCCTTAAGTAAAGATAAATCTATAAGCTTATTAAGATAGGTGTGGATATATCTAATTATAAGGTTATTTACTCTATATATATATAGGAGATAACCCTTCTCTAATAACTTAAGATAGTTATTATAGATAGGGAATATTATATCTAGACCATAGGGGAAGTATACTATATAGGAAAAATATACTTAGTTAGCTTATAGTATCTCTACTAATATAGAGTTATAGAGAGATTAGAAAAAGAGCTATATAATATCCTAAAGCTAACTAGGGAAAAGTTATTAATAATAAACCCAGCAGTGTGTAATTTCTATTATAGATTTATTATATATATTATTATAGAATACCTTAATAGCACCTAGTTAAATATCTTAGGAAACTAGTTTATACTATATCTATGCTATAGAGTCTAAAGCATTTTAGTAATACTAGTTATCCTACTTATAAAGAATATTATAGAGTTTCTTATAGATATCTATACTACTAGTTAGTATTAAAGTAGTACTATAGAGTTAGAGCTAGTCTGCTTTAGAGCTAGTTATAGTATTCTTAGTAAGTTCTAATTACTAAGTAGTAAATTAGAAATTAGTAATAGGTAGAGTAGGTGCTATAGTTTTAAGTAATAATACTAATACTATAGAACTTTAGCTTACTAATACCTACTGCCCCGCTTTTAGAAACTTTTAGGCTTAGCAGGCTTTACTAAAACTATAATATTCTCTTTAAGGAGATATTATAAATAGCTTATAGAGTTATTAAGTTAGATATAGCTAAGCAATATATTTATCTAAGTTATATTATATATAAATAGTTTTAATATTTACCTATTAATAATTATAGAGTAAGTATAAGTAATATCTACTTAAGACTTATAATACTATAGCTATATCTTAAGCTATAATATTAAACTTTAATTACTTACTAAAAGAGGCTCTAGCACTATTTACTTAAGTTTTATAAACTCCAAAATATCCTTATTAATATAATTATAGTCTTATTACTCTTATTAGCTTAGTGAAGTTATAATATTCACTAACCTAATGCTACCACTTCTATTATAATTATTAAGTAAAAGAAAAGAGTATAGATACTGCAAAGTTTATAAACCCACTTAGTCTAAAAATATCTAAGATTACTAGCAGCTATCTAACTCTAGGCTCTAACTTTAAATTATGTTTAGCTATTTATAAAGTAATTAGTATAAGTTATTAGATCTACTTAGGTTAGTAATATCTAAGATAACTAGTAGCTAAATAACTTAATACTCTAACTCTAATCTATATTTAATAATCCTAGTAGATTTCTAAAGAAAATAGATATATAGCTTACTAAGTCTTTATATCTGTTTTAGTAAGTAATATCTATAATTTATAATTCCTAAATAGTTTACTGCTTTAACTAGCTTAGTAACTATAAAATATATCTAGAAATATGCTAAATAGCCTAAAGGATCTATAGATTACTAAACCTATTTATAGTAAAATTAACTAAAACTAATTACTTAGGGTAAGATCTAATAGTTAGTAGTAGTATTTATATTTATTTATGAAAGTATTTCCTTTCTTAGCTTAATATATTATAGATTCTACTATTATAGTTTCTCTTTTAATATAGTAATAAAAAGTAAATTCTTAGAACTTTAGCTAATTAAGGTAATATCCCCACTAAGTAATTAGACTATCTCCCTTTAAATAACTATAATAAGTAAGCTAGTTAATATATAGTTCTTAGATAGAAATTCCTAACCCTTTTAGTTTTAAAACTAAATAGCTAAGATTTAAATCCTAGTTTATTAACTATACTAGATTACTACTAACTTCTCTTAACTCTTATAGATAATACTTAATAATTATCTAGTTGTCACATATATAGGTGCAGGGTAAGTGGGAGGAAGTTGTCTATTGCGGCAGAAAAGGAGTGGCTATAGATAAGGGTCTATATATAGGGCCTCGCAGAGTGAGCGCAGCGCTCAGAAGCGTGCAGAGCGCGCAGAGGGCGGCGCTAGTAGCACTAAGAGCTCTAGAGGAGGTCTAGGCTATGTAACACACCCCCCCAGAAACAGCAGAGCAGTCTTATAAAGGCAGTTCTAAATAGAAGAGAAGAAGCTATCTATAATAGAGTATATATAATACTTATAGTATATAGTAAGATATTAGTAATATAAGAAAGCTGTGTTTAGTTATTACTAAAGGGACTTATTAAATATATAAGCCTAGTAAATATATATTATACTAGTCTATAAGTATAGTCTTTAATAGTATAATATACTTAGAAAAATATACTATTTTATAGATATAGTTTTTAGTACTATAATACTAGCTTATAGGTTAATTATAGAGTAATAAAGGAAGAAATTAAGTATAATAGAGGGGTTTTAAAGTAGCTTTTTAGCACTTAATATTTATAGGTAGTTACTACTAATTATAGTACTATCTAGCAGCTTAGATATTACTAGTAAGAGCATACTACTTATTTATTTATAAGTGCTCTTTAATATCTCTAGTATTCTTAGAATTAATATAGATATCTCTCTTACTAGTAAGCACTTTTTAAAGCTAGTAGCACTTAAGTAGGGGCTATTTATAGCAGAAACTATAGAGATATTTCTACTTTAAGTATCCTAGTAGATACTAAGACTAGAAGCTTCTATTAGTAGAGTTTTAGTTCTTAGCAAAGTATATAAAAGAGGGTTTAGTATTATTAGAGTAGCCTATAAGTGAGGTATAAATACTATAATCCTTTAAGTAGTTACTAGTAGAGTAGTTATAGTTATAGAAGATAGCTATAAATACCCTCCTATACTTAGTAAGTAGCTAAATAGGTATTTTAGTCTGCTTAATAGCTAGTAGTATAAGTTATATATAGTTTGCCTAGTCTAAGAGGTAGTATATAGTAGTATTAAGAAATAGCTTAATACTAAGAGTACTAATAACTTCTAGAGTATTATATATCTTAGCAGTCTATAATATAGTATACTATTTATTATACTAATATATAGGCTATATAGTATATATATAGAGTGTTTAAAGATACTTCTCCTATATAGTAGTCTCTATAAAACTAGTAGTAGAGTAGAGATAGTAGTAGAGGGTTTTTATAAGCTTCTAAATAGATATCTTAGTATCCTTATTATATATAATCTTAAGCTATATAATAGTAAGTATATTAGAGTTAATTAAAGTAATAATAAAGTTATATATATAGTAGTAACTAGTACTAGCCTCCTCCTATTTAGTAATAGTAAGCTTCTAGTTATAGTAATATATAGTATACTCTTTCTAAATATCTTCTAGAAGTACTAGGAGTAGTAAAGCAGGCTTAGATAACTTCTTAGTTAATATATATATATTATAGTAGATACTTTAGTATATATACTATATCTAATACTTAGCCTCCTAATAGGCTTATAAAGCAGCTTATTAATACTTTATAGTACTTTTAAGTATAGGAGATTAGATTTGTTTTAGTAATAGCATATTAGATATATTAGGAGATAGATTAATATACTTCTAGATATAGTACTAGATAGCTTAGTAGTAAAAAGTAAGCTTCTAATAAGGCTAGTTATATAGGTAAGTGAGCTTCTAAGTAATAATAAAAGGGGTAGAAATTATTATAAATATATAGGTCTTTAAAGTATAATATATATAGATATAAAAAGAGTATATAAGATTAACTCTCCTATACTTATAGGTAATAGTTAGGAGTAAACTAGGTAGTTAGTAGAGCTAGGCTTATAACTATTGTATATATAGGTATAGAGTAAGTAGGAGGAAGTTATCTATTATAGCAGAAAAGGAGTAGCTATAGATAAGGGTCTATATATAGGGCCTTATAGAGTGGGCGCGGCGCTTAGAAGCGCGCAGAGTGCACAGAGAGCAGTGCTAGTAGTACTGAGAGCTCTAGAGGAGGTCTGGGCTATATAACACTAGTTATAGAAATTAGCTACTTTATTTACCTATTAGCTAACTCTAATAGACTAGAGTTAGACACTTAGGTCTTAGATATATACTTACCTTATTTTTAATATATACCTTATATAAAAAAAAGCAATAATATAGAAAACCTAGAGTATAAGTAGCTAGTATAGATAATAAATAAGGCCCCGTTATATGCAGCGCAGCGTTGCCTGCACTGTTACTATTCTGCTAGTCTATTTAGCTAGAGCATATATCTAACTTTATGATATTCAGAGAGTTTACTGGCTAGCAGGAATATATAGAGTTCCTATATTATTATCCTTAACTAGTAGAGGGTATAGGTTAAAGTGCCTCTATAGTGTTTCCCGAATTATATCTATAAACTGGGTGAATTTATTATAGTCTTTTTTATAGGGGGGCTGCGTTATAACTATAAACTTAATAGATAATAAATAAAGATATTAGTTTATAAATATTTAAAAACAGACTATATAATTTTATACTAATTAAGCTCTGCCTTTAGTATCTATAAAGAGAAAAGCAAATATAATCTAGTTTCTCTATTCTCTATAATAATACTACTATTTATTACTTTTTATAGTTATATTAATATTAAGATATACTTAATATCTATTTTAGTATTAGAAGTTAATTAAAATTCATTAATAGTTTTTAAGGTTTAGTTAAGGTTTACTGCTAATAAAGTAAGTTATTTAATAACTAAATAGTATCTAAATTATATCTATATAATATATATTAGTTATAAGCTATACTTAAAAAATAAATATAAAGAATATAAGGCTAATAAAACCCTATTTTAGTAATATAGCAAAAAGAGGTATATAACTAGCTACTTCTATAATTTCTATAATAAAGGTTCTCTATTTATAGAGTTAGGTCTAACTAACCTATTAGTCTTTATATCTATAATTAAGATAATTAATATAGATTAGGTATCTATATCTCCTAAATCTAGTAGTTTAGAGACTTCTTTATTAGTTAGAAAGGCTTAGCAAGAGGCAAAAACTCTATTATAAAATAATAAGAGCTATTTAGTTATTAATCCCTTCTCTCTATTACTAATTAAACTTAGTAAACTAAAGATAAAAGTAGTACTAGCTTTAGTAATAATATTACTAACTAAAGATATAGATTTATAACCTCACTATTATTACTACTTAATTAACTAATATAATTTAGTACCTACTAGATTTAGAAATAGTTAAAACCCTTTCTTAAACTAAAGATAAAGATAGCTTATAATCTCTATTTAATACTAGTAAGCTTATATCTACTATATAAACTTTTAATATTAAGTTTATTACTAACCTAGTTAATAATAGCTAATTACCCACTCTCTCTATAAGAAACTTAGGGAAGAATATAAATAAGTTAACTTTAGCTAAATATCTAGCAGAGGCAGAATCTCTTAAAGATATACCTAATAATAGCTAGTCTCCTATATAAGCCCCCTAGTATCTAAGAAAGGTATTAGATTAAGTTATATTATATATAGAACTACTTTTATATTAAGAGATAAGAGATATTCTAGTAATTATAGATTATACTATATTTATTATAGAGAGTAACTAGATTAAACTATAAAGTATTTTATATATATTTATATTATATATTTTCTATTTAAGTTCTTTATATTAAAATAACTATAGATCTCTTATATAATTGAGGAGATATATAATATCTAAATCATTAATCTTAGGAGACTATTTTCTTTCCCTACCTTTAGATATAGATTTATATAGAGGCTTAGTAACTGCCTTTATAAGGTTCTTCTAAATCTAATACTATATATAATTTCTATATTTCTAGTCTAAAAGCTTTATTACTATAAGCCTAAGTAGTTATCTTAATAAGCTTTATAACTTAAGTTAAAACCTACTTTTGCTAAATTATTCTCTATATCTATTCTGCTTTTTCACTATAATAGTATCACTAGCCTAGTCTAAAGATTATAGGTAAAATATCTTTATAAAAAGAGGCTAGGTTCTTTTATTAATATAAGCTACTACTTACTTAAACTTAGAGTAGTTACTAATAATAAAATATAGTATTAAGTAGTTAGTAACCTTAAGAAAGTTAAGGCTAGTGTTATATAGCTTATATATACTTATTAATATCTTAGAGAATATCTTAAATATCCTATCCTCCTCTTAAAATTTACTAAGCTAATCTATAGCCTCTTATTACCTTAACTTAAATAAGTCTTTATAGATAAGTATAGATTAGTAAGAACCCTTATATAACTTATTCTCTATTTACTACTTTATCTATTTAGTAATTATAAAAGAGTTAGTTATAATAATAATATTTTTAAGCTTACTATATCTACTCTAAGAATCTATATTATTACTATATATCTCTTTATTATTTTTTACCTATTAGAGAATATACTTTAAGGATTATAATTAGAAGTATTCTTAGGTAATAGTATGAATATATAGCTTAGTATTTTCTAGAATTAAGTCTAAATAACTCTATAGCTCTAAAGGTTTCTTAATACTAAAAAGTAATTTACTAAATATAGTTATAACTCTAATACCTTTTATAAAAACTAAAATATATTTAGGAAACTATATAGCTAAGGTAATATTATAAAAACCTAGATTACTAAAGAGAATATTTTTAAAAGTTCTGGAATTAATATCTTAGTCTCTATTAAGAGCTATCTATATATTCTTTATAATCTCTATATTAATATTATATATAAGCTTAGTAAGTATAGTATAGAACTTATTATTAATTAGGTATTTCTTAAACTCTATCTTTAATAGTAGCTTAACTAAAACTAGTTTACCTAAGAATATAGTTAAACTATCTCTCTAGAAGTAGGATTAGAGTATATTAATAATCTCTTATATCTTATTTACTAAAATATCTACTTAAAGCTAGTTTTTATATTACTAAAGCTTTATCTATAACTCTATAATATTATCTTACTCTATATTATTATTATACTTACTATTTACCTTTTATCTCTAAAAACCTTTAATTAGAGATAGAGAAAATCTTAAATCTAATAAGCTATCTATAATAAGTATTTTAGAAAGAAGTATAAAGTAAGGTAGTTTAATCTAAGTTAAGATATAATTTAGTATAGCTATAGCTTAGTTTATAGAAATAGAGTAAATTTAGTAAACCTTATTCTATATAATAAGTACCTAATATATTACTCTATATTTAACTTTAAAGTAAATAGTTTTACTATCTTTTATAAAAAGGCTTATTTTATTTAATTATTAGTCTTACTAACTTATATAATACTAAGTAATATTTCTAGAAACTATAAGAAATAGATATAAGGCTAGAATACTATTAATATTCTCTATAGAACTAAATATAACCTTCTCTCTAATCCTTTTAATAATATTCTTAAGTTCTATTTAGTTAAAGGGTTTATATTCCTTATTACTATTAAAACCTATCTCTAGTTAAGTAAACTCCTATTAAAGTATAAAATTATTATAGCTAAGAAACTATAGTTTACTTAGCTATTTTAAAGTATTTAGCTTTAACTTCTAGGTAATAATATATATACTAAGATAGATATAATCTTTATTACTAATTATTATAGTAAATAAGTTTATAAAGAATATATAGATACTATATAGAGCCTTAATTACTAAATAAGCTAGAATAATAATAAGAGTACTAATAGCTATAGTTAATATAGTAATTCTATAAGTAAAGCTAAAGCAGTTATAAGGATAGGAAATCTAACTCTATTTATAGCTCTTTTTATATTTAAGCTTATCTCTACTATATAGTAAATTATTATCTAAGTTACCTTTAATATTTTATACTAAGATATAATATATAACTATCTATCTAAAAATAAGAATAAGTGCTGAGTAGATTCAAGTCTTCTTAAGATCTATACTAAGCATAAATAGTATACCTAGTTATCTAACCTTTAGATTATAATATATAGTAAGGTAATAAAAGTAATATATATTTACTACTTAGTATCTAAGTAGTATCTATTTAGTTTCTAATATATAAACCTTATTATTCTATCTAAGAGCCTTCTTCTCTAGATTATAGTCAAAGAATTTATATATTTCTAGCTAGAGATAGTTATTAATATCTTAGTCTATAAACATATTAACTTTTATAGTAATAAAGTTAGTTATGCTATTCTTAGTTTTATTATTAACGCTCTCCTTATTTTAAATAGAAAGAGGCTCTTTAATATAAATAAGTAAAGCAGTTTATTTTCTTTTAGTTTATTTTACTAAGATAGATATATATATCTTAGGCTTAGATATTAAGATATTACTCTCTAGTAGATCAATAATAGGAAATATAATAAGCTTAGTAAAAGGTTAATATCTATTATAGAAAGGTTAACTATCTTAAAGCTTCTATATAATAAAGTATTTATTTAACTCTTAAGTACTATTAATAAACCTAAAAACTAAAAATAATATAGTTTAAATTACCTACTAAAACTCCCCTTTATATTTTATAATACTACTTATAATCTCTTAATTATTATAGAAAAGTATTATCTTATATACTATTTAAGTATAGTTAAACCTTAAGTAGTAGCTTATAATAGCTATAAGCTTATTCTATAAAAACTTAAAAGAAAGAAGCTTATAGTAGGAATCTCTATTATATAAACTAGGTTTCTTAAGCAGGCTATATATTATCTAGGCTAGCAATTTATACCTTTCTATAACTAGTATACTCTCTTATTTATTAGTAATATTAACTAATATCTAAGATAGCACTTCTTACTTAAGATCTTCTAGAATAATAGAGTACTAGCTTTCTATATAAAAACTAAGATATACTATATTACTAATAATATAGTTACTACTATAGAAGCTTCTAAAAAATAGATTATATAAAGTTATTAAGGTTACTACTAACTAAGATTACTTAACTATAGTAGAACTCTCTCTATTTAGTAATAATAAGTAAGAGTATTAAAGGCTACTAGGTTTAGCTAGATAAGGTTAGAATATAAAGTATACTGCTTTTCTAAAGGATACTTACTAGCTATAAAGCTAGATATTATAATAGGTTTAGCTATTTTATATTTATAAGATTTAAGGTTTAATAATAATGCTTTCTTTTTTAGATAAGGGAAAAACTTTATAAAGTAAAAGAAATAATAATATATTATAAAAAAGATTAAGTAATAGATAGTAGGGTAAAAAAGTATAAAAGTAATTAAGTTGTAAATAGCAGGATAGATAGTCTTAAGTTAACTTACCTGCCTTATTTCTCTAGCAAAACTACTATACTTTATAATAAAAACAGAAGAACTAAGAATTATTTTTATTTATTAAATAGCATTATAGAAGCTAAAACCTATTAGTTAGATCTAGGCTAGCTAGGTAAGGACTAAAATTAATTAAGTAGATAACTATTTATTTATTTAGGAAGTTATATATATAATATTAAATATAAAAAATAGATATTTATAATAATATTTTAGTTCTATTTACTCCTTCACTTTATTGGGAAAAATATATAATATTAAGAAATAGAATTTAGCTAAGCTATAGTTATTATTTATATTTAGATAATATTAGGTTTAGAATACTACTACCTTATTATTTCCTTAGATAGAGTTAGTTATATTTCTAAATTAGTTATTTATATTAATTTAGACTAATATAATTTGCTCCTTCCCTTTCTATTTAGATATCTCTATTAGAGGCTATAAATAGTTTACTTAGAAGCAAACCTTAACTTCTTCTTAATACTACTTAAGCAGACTTTAAATACCTAACCTACTCTTCTCTCTTAATATTTACTTTAAACCTTTACTATATGTAGCTCTTCCTACTCTCTAAGTGTTTACTTCTTTTCTATTTCTTAACCTATTTTAAGTATAACGTATTAATATAGCTAAAATAAGCACTATAGTAAACTTTTTCTATAGCTATTACTTTAATAAACCTAATACTACTAATAATAATATTACCTAGATTATTAAGGATAATATTATAGTAAATATAATGAGTATTAATAGTAAATATCTATCTATAGTATATATCTTATCTAATACTAAAAGGTTAAAGGCCTATATTAATAATATATACTAAATTATATAGCTAAGAATAATTTTCTATATTAAGAATAGCTTTTCTACTAGTATTAATATATCTAAGGATAGTATTATTCCTTATTAATAAGGCTAATTTATAAAGAACTAGCTTAAAACCTTCTCTTATAAAGACCTTAATATAGAAGCTAGTAAATATCTATTATACTACCTATATTAATATTATAGTATATAGACTGCCTAGATTATCCTTATTACTATAATTAACTTAGTTAGAGCAATCCCTAACTAGGCTCCTATTAGATTCTTTAATAGAATTATAGTTTCTGCTATAGTTTATAGTTTATAAAGTACTCTTTTTTAGATAGCATTAGTAATTATTATTAATTTATTTTCTATCTTATTCTTATTAACCTAAGTATAGCGTGACGTTATATAAAAGCTTAGATACTAAGTTACTAATTATTAAAACACCCTAGTTTTATTTACTTTAGGATTTTATTTATATAAGATAACTAAATTTATTACTAGTTCCTCACCTAAATATCTCTTAGAGTTATTACCTTACTAGGTTAAGTCAGAGCTTATATTAGTAAAGTTAATATAGCTAAAACTAGTAATATAGCTATTACTTTAATAAACTCTATACCCCTAATAATACTATTACCTAGATTATTAAGAGTAGTTTTATAACCACACTAACTATAAATATTAGCCTATAGTATATATCTTGCTTAATATTAATAGGTTAAATATTTATATTAATAACTTATACTAAATTACCTAGCTAAGAATATTTTTCTATATTAAGAATAGCTTTTCTGCTAGTATTAATATACCTAAGAATAGTATTATCCCTTATAGATAACGCTAATCTATACATAACTAGCTTAAAACCTTCTCTTATAATAACGTAAATATAGAAGCTAGCTTACTAGACTATCTATACTAATTATAGACTGCCTAGATTATCCTTACTACTATAACTAACTTAGTTATAGTATTCCTAATTATTATATTCTTTAATAGAATTAGAGTTTCTATAATAGTTTATAGTTTATTAAGCACTCTTGCTAAACTATATTAGCTATAGCTATCTATCTTTGCTATTAATTCTTCTTATTAATCTAAGTACTATATAAAAGCTTAGATACTAAGTTACTAAGTATTAAAATACTCTAGTCTTATTAATTTTAGAAATTCCTTTATATAAGATAACCCACTTTCTCTCTAAAATATCCCTCAAAGTTATTATTATCTATTCCTTAACAGGCTATATATAATATAATATTTAAGGAATCTTTGCTATATAGTATAAGCTCCTTAACAGAAAGGATTCCTTTAAGGCAGTGCAGCTGCTATTCTTCTAGTTATATAGTTATAGATATATTATACTTTTATTATACCTCTTTATCTTAATATTAACTATACTATATCTCTTAATAGGAACCTAGTATATACTAGTTTATAGAAAGTTACTAAGAGGTACTTTAGTAAGTATAGTAAACTATAAAGTATTATTAAATATATATATTATTACTCTAGAGTCTAGAATAGTAGAGGTATAGAGTTAGTAATTATTTAGCTATATATAAAATATAGACTTAAGAGTTTCTCTATAATAGCTATATAGTTATTTATTCTCTATATACTATTTACTACTTAGTTTAAGCTTATAAATATACTTAATAAGCTTTTTATTATTATTAATATACTTTTTTACTAAGCAGTAGAGAAATTTACTTCTATAAAGATACTTTAGGTATAGCTCTTTAAATATAATTTAATACTTAGCTAATAGATAGTAGCTATAGTAAGCTAGGTAGAGATTCTTTTTATTAGTTATTTATATAGTAATAGATACTCTTTTATAGCCTTTAGATACTATAGATTACTCTTCACTATATACTTAATATATAATAGGCCTTTACTTCTTAGATATTTCTAAGTTATTCTTAGATATAGTAATTTTATAATCTCTTAGTATAGTAGAGCTAAACACTTCTTAGCCAATTTTAGTATATAAATTAGCTATTTTAAATATATTAAGAGTAACTTAAGTATTTTGTAATATATCTTCTATAATAAGAGAGCTAGTATTTATATATAATTATACTATTATTTAGTATATATAGATCTAGATATCTAAACTACTATTACTAAGAGCTATTATAAAGTTTATAAATTACTAATTAGGCTTTTTTATTTATATAAAGCTACTAGTTTATACTTTAGTAATAGCCTTTTTCCACTTTATAAGCTATTTCTCTATATTATGCTTTATAAGTAGCTTTTTATATACTAAGAGGTTTAGGGTTATAGTATAGCTGCTTCTAACTATAGCTTTATATTTATAAATATTAATATTAATACTTTTATAAAGTATATATATCTAGTAGTTAATACTTTTATCTATAATATAGTATAGATATAGAAGATTTAGCTAGATATTATTATAGATCTAGTTTTAAAATATATATTATTACTTCTTATATACTTTATAGTACTTATCTCTAAATATATAGTCTGCTTAGTAAGCTTAGTATAGCTTATAATTTACCTTTAATAGATCTATAATTATATTAATATATATAGTAGTTATATTATTACTTAGTAATATAATTACTATACTATTTACTATACTATTTATAAAGTAGTTAGAGATATCTAGAATAATTAGCTCTATAACTTTATTTTTAAAGTAATTTTAGAGTATACTATTTATTTTTAAAATAGTAATATATAGATTAATACTATTTTATAGCTTAAGGCTAGATATCTTTATATATAGAAAGTTAATCTAGAAGATCTAATTACTATATCTATATAGCTAAAAGGTAATTTTTATAATAAGGTTTTAGAGTAGTGTTTATAGTAATATAGTATATATTAAACTATTAATTATAAAATTAGATATAATTATATATATATTTATAATACTATTATATATATATATAATTCTATATATTTACCCTTATTTAGGCGCGTCCTAACCCCTTTTTCCTATATGCACCCTGGTTATAGTTAGCGCGCCCGGGCCGCTTTGGACCCGCGCGCAGAGCCGGACTAACGTTGCGCCTAACTTGCACTGCGCGTTCCAGACTCTATAATCTAATATCTGCTGCCTCCTACCGCTCTACCCTACTGCGCGCCCACCAGAGGCTCCTACTGCGCGCCCGCCCTCCTACTGCGCGCCTGCCCTCCTACTGCGCGCCCGCCCTCCTACTGCGCGCCTGCCCTCCTACTGCGCGCCCGCCCTCCTACTGCGCGCCTGCCCTCCTACTGCGCGCCTGCCCTCCTACTGCGCGCCCGCCCTCCTACTGCGCGCCTGCCCTCCTACTGCGCGCCCGCCCTCCTACTGCGCGCCCACCCTCCCACTGCGCGCCCGCCCTCCTACTGCGCGCCCGCCCTCCCACTGCGCGCCCGCCCTCCCACTGCGCGCCCGCCCTCCTACTTCGCGCCTGCCCTCCCACTGCGCGCCCGCCCTTCTACTGCGCGCCCGCCCTCCTACTGCGCGCCCGCCCTCCTATAGTACTCTGTGTAACTTTTTTAGATTATTATAATTATAAGAAAAAGATATTCTTCTCTATATATTTAGATTTCTAAATTTATATAGTGGTATAGGTAAAAAATAAAATTATAGTATTATTCTAAAATATATAGTTTTTTCTTAAAATATATATAGATATAGTGTCTAAGTTTAATATATTTATAGAGAGATCTGCTATAGTAGGTTTTATATATAAAAGGACTTACTAAATATATAGCTTACTAAAAAGCTAATAAATATATAAAATATAAGCCTTTTATAGTATTATTACTTAATTTAAGCTTTCTTTATTATAGTAAATACTTTATAGCTATAAGTATATAGATATAAAAGATTAGAGTATATATTATTAGTAAACTTACTTATTTAAAAGTACTTATAGAATAGCTTATAGAGTATTTACTAGCCTCTTATTATTATAGATATATAGTTATATAGATAGATAGATAACTTTATTATCTTAAGCTATAGTATATTTAGTAGTTTTATACTTATTACTATAGCTCTTATATACTTCTTAATTATAGCACTAACTTATTTTACTTTACTATTTTATACTTAGATATTAATAATAGAGAGCTTAAAGTAAATACTTTATACCTTAATAGTAGTAATAATATATAAATACTTTATAAGCTTAAGGCTTATTTTAATTACCTTTATATACACTTTATATTATATTAAGAATATTATTAAGTAGTTCTTAATTACTATAAAAAGCTTATCTATATCTTATTATATAAAGTAGAAGTTTTAGATATATACTATAGACTAATCTATTATAAAAAGCACTAAGTAATACCCTTTATATTCTTTATTATAATTATAGAAGTCTAGAGTAATATATTTATCTAGCTTTATATACTTAATAAACCTTTATAATACTTATTATACTTAGTAATAGACTTTATTTATACTATAGATATTATAGTTAATTATTATAATAGGCTTACTTTCTTAGCTAAGATAGACTCCTCTTATACTATTTAAGAGATATTAAATAGCTTTTATACCTTAGTATCTAAAGTATTAATACTATATTATAGTATTACTATAGATAGATTATTACTTTATTATTATATTATATATATATATATAATACTTAGCTAGGGGTTACTAAGTGTTTATAAGAAATATAGTATCTACCTTATTCTCTTTATTATATAGCAGAATATTCTCTAAGGTCTCTCTATACTTAAGGATTCTCTGTACTTAAGGATCTATTAATAATACCTCTTATTTAATATATAGAGATAAGTATAATCTAATCTTTAAAGATAGTTATTTTATAGATCTATATCTTACTAAATATTATATTAATATAGCTTTCTAAGTAATATAAGGTTATTTATAAATCTATAGTAAAGTGCTATAATATATAGTTATAGATATATTTTACTTTTACTATACCTCTTTACCTTACTATTAACTATACTATATTACTTAATAGAGATCTAGTATATATCTATCTATAGAAAGTTATTAAGAGGTGCTTTAGTAAGTATAGTAAACTATAAAGTATTATTAAATATATATATTATTACTCTAGAGTTTAGAATAGTAAAGTTTTGGAGTTAGTAGTTATTTAGCTATATATAAAATATAGACTTAAGAGTCTCTCTATAGTAGCTATATAGTTATTTATTCTCTATATATTATTTACTACTTAGTTTAAGCTTATAAATATACTTAATAAGCTTTTTATTATTATTAATATACTTTTTTACTAAGTAATAGAGAAGTTTATTTCTATAAAGATACTTTAGGTATAGCACTTTAAATATAATCTAGTACTTAGCTAATAGATAGTAGCTATAGTAAGCTAAGTAGAGGTTCTTTTTATTACTTATTTATATAGTTATAAATACTCTTTTATAGTCTTTAGGTACTATAAATTACCCTTCTTTATATACTTAGTATATAGTAAGCCTTTACTTCTTAAGTACTTCTATATTATCCTTAGATATAGTATTCTTCTTATTTCTTAATATAATAGAACTAAACCCTCTTTAGCTTATTTCAGTATATAGATTAGCTATTTTAAATATATTAAAGATAACTTAGATATCTTTTAATATATTTTCTATAGTAAGGAAGCTAGTATTTATATATAATTATATTATTATTTAGCATATATAGATCTAGATATATAAACTATTATTACTAAGAACTATTATAAAGTCTATAAACTACTAATTAGGCTTATTTACTTATATAAAACTACTAACTTATACTTTAGTAATAGCTTTTTCCTACTTTATAAGCTATTTCTCTATATTATATTTTATAAATAGCTTTTTATATACTAAAAGATTTAGAGTTATAATATAGCTACTTCTAGCTATAACTTTATACTTATAAGTATTAATATTAATACTTTTATAGAATATATATACCTAGTAATTAATATTCTTATCTATAGTATAGTATAGGTATAGAAAATCTAAGTAGATATTATTATAGATCTAGTCTTAAAGTATATATTATTACTTTTTATATACTTTATAGTACTTATCTCTTAATATATAATCTATTTAGTAAGTTTAATATAGCTTATAATTTACTTTAGATAGATCTATAATTATACTAATATATATAGTAATTATATTATTACTTAGTAATATAATTACTATACTATTTACTATACTATCTATAGAGTAGCTAGAGATATCTAGAATAGTTAGCTCTATAACCTTATTTTTAAAGCAGCTTTAGAGTATACTATCTATATTTAAAAGTATAATATATAGATTAATACTATCTTATAGCTTAAGGCTAGATATCTTTATATATAGAAAGTTAATCTAGGAGATCTAGTTACTATTTTTATATAGGTAAAAAGAAGTTATAGTAGTTATTATCTTATAATTAAGGTTTTAGAGTAGTATTTATAGTAATATAATATATATTAAACTATTAATTATTAAATTAGATATAATTATATATATATTTATAATTCTATAGTATATATATATTAATCTATATATTAACCCTTATTTAGGTATATTCTAACCTCTTTTTTCTGCACGCACTCTAGTTATAGTTAGCACGCCCGGGCTGCTTTAGGCCTGTGCACAGAGCCGGACTAATATTGCGCCTAACTCACACTGTGCGCTCTAGACTCTATAATCTAATAGTATATACTATACTATATCTATTATAACTACAGGCAGCGCCTTATTATAATAAATAGACTATATATAGCATAATATTAAGCTATATATAGATTAGAGGTATAAATAGTAATTTAAAGGTATAAGTGATAACTTAGAGGCTTAATAATGTATAAGAGGAGTATTAGGCATACTATAATTTAGTATAAAAATAGCTTTGCTTATATAACCTTAATTAATATACTTATTAGACCCTTATTTCTAACTCCTAACTATATATAGGATTCTTATTATTATATAGTAGTATAATTTATATAATATTGCAAATTAGATCTGCCTTATAGTAGTTATTAAAATAGCAAAATAAAGTTATATAACTATCTAATATAATATATATATTATAAGTATATTAATATACTTCTAAGAAGTTATATAGGTATCTATAGTTATAGTAAGTATACTATAAAGCTTAGAGATAGTAAGACTTTAAGATAAAGCTATTATAGATCTTTAGTAGAAGATTACTAAGCTATAGTTAGCTTATTAATAGGTATATAAAGAGTATAATATTTTTTAAATATAGTTATAGAGTATATAAGAAACTACTTTAGTACTACCTAGAGTTAATAATAGTAGCTGAGATATATCCTCTCTAATAATACTGCTACTATTAAGAACTTTAATAAGCCTAGCTTACTCCTACTTTAGTATATAGAAAAAGACTAGCTATTTAGATATTATAATAATAGATACTCTATTAATAATATAAATATTTAGTAAGACTCCTAAACTAGATTTAGATAAGTTTAAAAGCCTTAAGATAAAGTTTTCTAAGGATCTATATCTAAAGAAACCTATAAATTAGATTATATAGTTAATATAAGTATAAATCTTAATAGCAGTTTATAGAGTAGCTCTTAGAGATATATTAACTCTAGTAGAAGATTTCTAGATTATAATTAAGATATATAATAACCTTATAGAAGAGCCTTTATTCCTTATAATATATATATAGAGTGGTTTTAAGATTTAGAATACCCTTATATAGATATATATTAGTATTAATATTATTCTGAGAGAATAAATATAAGACTAGATATATATTTTTAAGTTTATAAAGAGTAATTCTATATTATATATCTTAAAGTTTAGTAAGCTATAGTATAGATATTAATAAGTAGGTAGTATTATCTCTTTTAAAGATATTATTTAAGTATTTATTTAAGAAGCTAAAGAGTAGTACTATAACTAGGCTATTTACTAGAGGTTAAAGTATTATAATAGATCTATAATAAGAGTTAAAGAACTTATAGTAGATCTCTAGGATAAGGCTTATATAACTAGTAAGGTAAAGTTTATACTTATTATATAAATAATAGATAAAGTATCTAAAGTAGATACTAAAAAGAAGTCTAAGAAGAGAAATTATATAGGCTATAATTATTATAGCTATAGCTATACTAATACTATATAGTAAGTATATCCTATCTATAAAATTAATAATAAAAGGTTATTAATACTATAAAAGAGTAATAATAAGATAGATATATCTAAGAAGAAGTTTATAAAAGAGAGTTAGAAGATGATAGAGTAAGTTTACTATATCTTTATAGACTTAAATAACTTTTAGGTAGTATAAAGTAATCTTAGAATATACTAAGTATATAAAACTATACTTAAGAATTCTAAAAGAGAAGAGACTATTTTAAGAATAGTTAAGTAAGTAATAGTACTTAGCTATAAAATATAGATATAGATATATATATAATAAATAATATATTATAGTATAATAATAATAAGTATACCTTATTAATAACCCTATATATAATATATATAGGAGGAGGTTTTATCTACTCTAAGTATATAGAAATAGTTATATTATGCTTTAATAATAGAGAGTTAATATAATTATAAAATATATTATATATACTAAGTTTCCCTATTAATATATTTAATAGAGAGAGACTTTACCTTAGTAGAGATTACCTTAATAGGAATAAGCTTATTAAAGCTAATAAGTAAGTATTTATAATACTTAATATATACTAAAGAGGTTTTAACCTTAATATAATATATAAAAGAGATTTAGGTATATAGGTAATATATACTATATAATAGAAGACTAAATCTAAGCTTTAGTATAGAAGACTTAGCTATCTAGGCTTTAGAGAGATAAAAAGGACTATTTAGATAATATAAGGCTGTATAATATTCTCTAAGTTAGTAGTTCTATAACTCTATAAGATCTATAATCTCTTAAAGAGTCTAAGATACTCTCTATAAATACTAAAGCACTATATAGAGAAGGTAGGAAATATCCTTTATATTAATATTACAGAGGTAAAGCTAGTAAAGTACTTTAAGTACTTCTTACTAGTTATAAATAATAAAATACACTTTTAAGTAATTATCTTTATAGATATAAAAAATACGTTAGTATACTAGTTAAGCATTTATCTCTAAGAATAGGAAAACGCCTTTAATATAGTAGTAAAGATTATCTATATAAATAATATAGAGGAGTTTATAGTAACTTACCTTAAAGCTATATGATAGAATCATAAGATAAAAGTAAAGTTATTATTACTATATATATATAAGTAGAATAGTATAGCAGAGTATATAATTTAGATTATTCTAGATAAGGTATATACTTTAAGTATTAATTTAGAGACTTTAGTAGATTTATAGCTATATCTACTTATAGTAGCAGTTTATATTATTAACTGCTTCTATATTATAGCTATCATAGATAAAATACCTATTTAGGCACTCTATAATAAGTTATTAAGTCTAAGAGAAGACTATATATCTAATATAAGCTAGTTATAGATTATTAAGAATATCTATTTCACTTATATTAATCTAGAAGTTTAGGTTAAGAGTAAAAAGATAGTAATATATATAGAGAAAGATATCCTTATTAGTTATTATAGAGACTAAGTATATATAATATAGATACTAAAGCAGGATAAAATTATTATTTACTCTAATATTATCTTTTATAAACCTATAATAGAGCTAGAGAAGTACTAGTAGATATTACTACCTAGCTAAGGTTTATAGTTCTAGAGCTATATATAAGGAATTATAAACTAGATATTAGTCAGGTAGCTTGCTTACGTAATTATATTATGTAAGAATATTATGTAAAACAGCTTAGGTAATTAAGAAGGTATTAAAATAGGTATTATTTTTGCTTATTAACTAGTAACTAGCTAGGTAGGGGAGAGAGGAGTTATTTATACTTATTCTAGCCCTTCTAGAGACTTCTATTACATAATTACTTATGCAATAGCTTACGCAGTAGATTGCGTAGATATTTAGCCTATTTAGGCTTAGTTATATATTAAAGTTATAGCTTAAACCCTTTTAGTTCTAGCTAGAAAGCTTATTAAAGGTAAGG
>JAVHLV010000549.1:0-29780 GCA_036785495.1 Colletotrichum neosansevieriae
AGATAATTAGTATATTATAGTCTATTAATAAATAGATATATATAAATATATATTATACTTATCTCTTTAATAGTATTCTTATTAATACTTACTACTTAAGAAAGATATATTAGTATTATAATTATTATTATTAAAACAGACTGAGAATTCCAAGATAGATATAATAAAACTATATACTTGCACATACTGATATATAAATATTGCGATATTGCGGCTTAATATATAGAATATAAACTACTAGGATAGGGTAGTGAGGACAGCCCAGTTCAGAGACTGCCCAGACGTATATATTAGTCAGCACGTTATAGCAGGACTTTTGCCTTATTAAGGGCAGAGAGGAGGAAAGGAGGATAGCATTATTATTACTAGCCAGGAATATAATAGTTTATCTTATTATTTAGAAGCTTTTATCACTTTTACTTATAAGGTTGTGTTTATAATAGGAACACTATATATAGTAAGATCTTTTCCTTTGCTTTATGGTCTCTAGATATAAAGCTATAATATTATAATATTCCTATATAATTATGTGGGAGTATATGGTTTTATTATTTTTGTTTTGAGGTTCTTAGCCTGTTTCACTACTTAACCTGATATATAACTAAGATATAAAACGTGTTACAGGCGTTTAACCCCTTAAGTATAGAGATAGACTGGAAAGTGCTTAAGATATTTAAGCTACTTAATATGTTAAACGTAATAAAAGCTCCTAAAGCATTTATAGCTATAAGGGAGAGATCTTTTATTTATTTATATTATATTTTAATCTAACTATATATTTACCTAAGTAAGCTATATTATAAATCTATAGGTATAGTATTTACACTATATATATAGGCTTATTTACCTAAGCCTGCTAATTCTATAGATATCTATAACTACCTACCTATTTTGCAGGTATCTATAGGATCTGTAGCTAGGTAATTACTAAACCTATTAAAAAGAAATATCTCTACTTCTAATATACTGCTTAGACGTCGCTTAACTAATATAGTGCGTGAAGAAGCTACCTCTATATCTATTTACTAACACCTTTATATAGAACAATCTTCTTTCTCTGTCCCTATTAGCATAGATAGCTGAAATAAGGGCTAGAGGTATTTCTAATAAGGGAGGCTCTTATCCTCTTATACTTACTATATAAGATATAGGTATTACCTAGTATCTTTAAAATAAATATCCCTACTTCTAACATACTGCTCAGAGGTTACTTAGCTAACATATTATATAAAGAACCTATAACTACCCTCCTCTACTAACACTCTGATATAGAATAATCTTCCCTTAGTGCCTCCTTTAGTATATATAGCCTAAATAGGGACTAGAGGTACTAAGAGGAGGGAATATTAGAGTTTATCTAATATATAGCTAAAATAAGTATTCTCTAAAGTATGCCTGGATTTCCCCGCCTTATATATTGAATGCCAGATATTATGGTTAATATCCTGCTAGAAGAGCCTAAATACTAATATAGCTAGCTAGATAGGTGCTTATATAGCTTATATAGGTAGTCCTATACTAGGCTAACCTTATTACTCTATCTCACTATTTCAGGCTTAATAGCTTAAGGTTAGGCAGAAGTAGCTAAGAGAGATAGATAATAATATATATAGCAAATAAAGGTCTTAACCTTATTAGTTTGCAATATATTAAGGGAAGAGATAAGACAATTAAAAGAGTTAGTCTAAATAGGGTTATAAGGACTAAAGAAATATATATACCCACTTAAGAACAAGCGTGACAGCGTAAGCCCGCGCAAGGAGATCTTATCCTTTATAAATAAACTTAAGTTATATTACATTATTCTTAGTATAAAAAACCTGTCTTTAAGTTATAAAAGACTTATATAGTTATCTTCTTTATAGAGTAATTATAGAGTTAAAGTATTATATAGACTGTAAAAGCAGATAGCAGCTTCTCTATATAGCCTATACTTAGGTAGTCTCTGAGAGTATCTACTAATACCCCTATATAGATAGCCTATCCCTCTCTATCTCTCTTAGTGTATTTAGCTTAAATAAGAACTAGAGGAAACTAAAGGAAGAGGTCTCCCACACTCTAAGGTCTATTATATAATCTAGTATATAATTATACCTAATTCTAAGCTAATATAGGCAAAGTGTTTATTACTATATAGTCTTTACCTAAAATCTATTATAAGCTCTTTCTAGTTCTTAATAAGATAGGACCTATCTCCTATTAGTATTAACCTCTTATCTCTCTCTCTCTCTTTATACTAAAGTAATAGTATAATTAGATAGCTTCTATAAGGCATAGCTACTCCCTGCTAAAGCAGTTAGCTAATATAGATACCCCTTTACTAGTAATCAGTTAGCTTATACCTTCTTCTTAAGTTTAAGATAGGTAGTATAGAGATACCTTAGATATTAGTAGAGATATTAGTATTAGTGTTACTAGTAGTAGCAGCAGTAGTAGCAGTAGTAGCTAACTTACAAGCCTTAATAGCCTTATGTTTCTTATTTTTCTTATGCTCCTCTATATAAGCCTTAGCCTGGACTCTAGAGGTGCAAATTAGTTAAAGCTAGAGATTACTAGCTTTAGCTTGGGTTAGTGTGGTGTTCTCTAAAATATCACTTATTATTACATTATTTATGCTCTTATATATCTAGGCGAATTTGTTAAAACTTAAGATTACTAGCTTTAATTTAGGTTAGTGTGGTATCCTCTAAAACGTTACTTATTATTATATTATTTATGCTCTTATATATCTAGGCAAATTTGTTAAAACTTAAGATCACTAACTTTAGCTCAGATTAGTATAGTGTCCTCTAAAACGTTACTTATTATTACTTATTATCGCGTTATTAATACTCTTATATATCTGGGGGAATTTATTAAAGCTTAAGATTACTAGCTTTAGCTCAGGTTAGCGTGGTGTCCTCTAAAACGTTACTTATTATTATATTATTTATACTCTTATATATCTGGGTAAATTTATTAAAACTTAAGATTACTAGCTTTAGCTCAGGTTAGTATAGTGTCCTCTAAAATATCACTTATTATTATATTATTTATACTCTTATATATCTGGGTAAATTTGTTAAAACTTAAAATTACTAACTTTAGCTCAGGTTAGTGTAGTGTTCTCTAAAATATTACTTATTATTGCTTATTATTATATTATTAATACTCTTATATATCTAGGGGAATTTGTTAAAGCTTAAGATTACTAGCTTTAGCTTAGGTTAGTATAGTGTTCTCTAAAATATTGCTTATTATTATGTTATTTATGCTCTTATATATCTGGGCAAATTTATTAAAACTTAAGATTACTAGCTTTAGCTTAGGTTAGCGTAGTATCCTCTAAAACGTTACTTATTATTATATTATTTATACTCTTATATATCTGGGCAAATTTGTTAAAGCTTAAGATTACTAGCTTTAGCTTAGATTAGTGTGGTATCCTCTAAAACGTTATATATCCTCTAAAACGTTGCTTGTTATTACTTATTATCGCGTTATTAATACTCTTATATATCTAGGAGAATTTGTTAAAGCTTAAGATCACTAGCTTTAGCTTAGGTTAGCATGGTGTTCTCTAAAATGTTACTTATTGTTATGTTATTTATGCTTTTATATATCTGGGCAAATTTGTTAAAACTTAAGATCACTAGCTTTGGCTTAGGTTAGCGTGGTATTCTCTAAAACATTGCTTATTATTATGTTGTTTATGCTCTTATATATCTGGGCGCAGAAATTTAGTAGAGAGGATAGTGAAATGGTCTGCTAAGGAAAGGGAGATAACTAGTAGTAGTTATTGGAGTTATATGTGTTAATATTTACTGCCTATGCCTATATCTGCTACTAATATTTGCCTTATAAAACCTATCCCTCACTATTAAGGCCTAGCTATTAGGGTATTTCTTAACTAGATACTACTATAGCTTTTACTCCTTTAAATTGCTTAGATAATTATATCTATTATAGTTATTGCTGCTATTTCTATATATCTATATTATCTTTTTCTTAGTATATAGTGGAATAGACCTATCTAGGATTATTTTATCCTCTTACTATAGTAGTAACTAGAGAAGGAGCTTCTAGTTAGATAACCTAAATATAGAATATACTTACTGGGGTTTTGGGAGATTCTATAAGGAGTGTGTATTATATAGATTTCAAAATAAGGTGTAAGGCTCTTATTATTAAGGACTGCCTTTAAGCTATATAGAACCTCTATACTGCAGAACTAGATAGCTCCTTCTCTATTTATGCAGCCTGTAGCCTAGATTCTAATATCTTCTACTAAGAGAGGCTTTTTCTTAGTGGGAATTCTAAGGTAGTATTATTTTAAGGCCTAGAATCTTTGCTATATTACTAGAGATATATAGCTAGAAAATATATAGCTTACTAGTACTATAATAACTTCTAATAAACGTGCAGGGTATGAGGCTCTAGATATATCTTAGTCTTCTAAGTAATATATCTGCTATATATGCAGCCTTATAAATAGTCTAAAGCATCTTAGAAGGTGGGCCTGTCTACTATAGTATATAGAGTTTATTTATAGTTTCACCTATTCTAACCCCTATATTATAGGTAGTTTTCTAAGTTTAGTTATAGCTCTCTTAGTCTAACCTTAATAAGGGTTTTAAGGCGTAGCTAAGCGCCTGCTATCTGTATAGAGAGGTAGATCTTCTTACTTAGTATTATATAAAGGATAATTACTAGATAAGTAAATAGTATAGTGGTCTTATTTTCTTCTTGCTTTACCTTAACTATCTTATTTATATTAATATTAGAGGGTAGTGAGTTAGTAGGTTACTAGAAAGCCTAGGCTTTATCTATAGTTAGAATAAGGATATTATAACCTATAGGCAGTTTGGTTTCTGTTCTGATCTGCTTATCTATGCTTATAAACTAGGTTATTATTAGAGGATATAGGCAGCTATATAAAGTATGTTATCTGCTTTTTAGGCCTTGCAAAGAGACTTTAACTTAGAGTTATAATAGTGCATAAAAAGTCTCTAGTAATATACTAAGGCACCTTTAGTCTTAATATTAAGTTAGCTGCTAAATATGTATGGGTTATATTAATAAGCGGGATCCTAAAGGTTAGTCAGATTTAGAGGACAAGGCCTAATAATTATGCTACTTAATATCTTAATTCTAGCTTAAACTTCTGCTTATCTGTTATTATCCTTATTAAGTTTATATACTATAGAGACCTTATTCAGCTTATAAGGTGGCTTAGCTATTAGCGTGTGCGTTTAATACTAACACAAACCTCAGACAGAGAGCTTTATGGTATTAAGATTCTCTATAATCTTATCTACTAGGTGAAATAAACTAAAATCTAAATACTAATCTAAGAGCTTACTTGGGGTTAATCTTATATGTCTAGTTAATATTTATCTTATAGATATTAATACTAGGACGGTTTTCTAAGACTTTATAGTAGTAATATGGATATATCAGATATAGCTATGGGTAGTGTAAGACTATTAGATAAAAATAGTCTCTTTGTTAACTAAGAGATTAATAAATTAAGTAAGAGCCTTACTAGCTAGATTATCCTTATTCTCTTTGTTAATACTATCACTTTGCAATAATATAAGCAATTAAGTAATAAGTTCTTTGAGGTAGGTAGTTATGAGTTTGCCTTTCTAGATCTATAATCACTCTATCCCTTAAAGATAAGATAAAGTTATTAAAACCTAGGATAATTGCCTCTTATAGGCTTTCTCCCTATATATTAGTTTCCTATACTAATAGAGGTTTACTAGAATTTAGGTTAGGTTATTATAGCTAAGGTTAAAAATTAGGATTATACCTAATACTAAGCCTTAGTTACTTAATCTTAAAGAGGAGTTTAGCTAGTAAAGTCTAATATTTAGGGCTATCTAAGGTTAACTTAGTAGTTTTAAATACTAGTATAGCTCTTTTTTTAAGAATTATATTTTAGAAGCTAAGAGCTATAATACTATAAAGGTAGATAGCTGCTTTTTATAAAAGTCTATTCTATAGTCTCTAACTTACCTAACTGATACTGAAATATAGAATACCTTTTAAGTGCTAGATATTATATCTAATATATACTATATAAGAGATAGCTATTAACCTTTATATTTAAAATAAATATCTATACTTCTAATATGCTGCTTAGAGGTAGCTTATCTGACATAGTATATAAATAACCTAGCTCTACCCTCCTCTACTAACGCCCTTATATAGGATAATCTTTGCTCTCTATCTACCTTAGTATATATAGGCTGAATATAGATAGGAGGGAGCTGGGGGAGGGAGCCTTAGAGTTTATCTTATATATTTAATATAATTTATCTAGTATACTCTAACACTATACTAAGTAATAGCCTGTAAAAACCCTGCCTATAAATATACCTGGATTTCCCTACCTTATATATTAAATGCTAGATATTATAGATAATACCTACTATATAAAAGATAACTCTAGCCTTTTATTGTTTAAATAAATATCTATACTTTAAATATAATCCTTAAAGCTAGTATGGTGCTAGAAGATATCTTCTATAACCTTCTCTACTAATACCTTTATAGAAAAGGCTTTTCTATATCTATCTACTATAATATATAGAGCTTAAATAGGGGCTGCAAGTAGCTAAGTGAGGGAGGCTTAAGGTTAGCTAGGCTACTAATTATACCTGAGATCTAACTTACTAAGCGGATTAGGTAATTATCCCACACTTAGGTTAGTTATACTTTTTAAAAGAAGTAATATATTATTCTATATAATAACTAGAATCTTAGAAAACTGAAAATATATAGCTATCTTAATATAAAGAATACTTAATACTTAATACTTTAAACTAGTAATAATAATAAGAAAGCAATTTATTATAGAGTATCTGTTAGAAGGGCCTTAGAAGTAATATAAAAGTAATAAGTTAGTTTGGGGTTAATAACTGTCTCTAATTTACTATTATAAAATACTATCTAAGGGTAATACTATATAACAGAAACCTAATAGTATCTAAGCTTTAGGTAGTAGACTTATAGTTAGTGTTAATAGCTAAGAATAAGGAATCTGTGAAAGAAACTTAATAGGAGATTCAGGCTTAGGAGGGGCTGCTGCTAACTCCTAATAATAATTACTATTTAATACTACTTTCTCTTCTTCTTTGCTAGTTATAATAGAGGTTCTTATTGCTAATAGATTATTTAGCTGTGTGGTATTTTAAGCCTCTACCTTTAAGCTATAATAAATAGAGGCTAAGGAGAGTATAGCTAGTATAGGGATAATAGTGGAGTTAGTAGCTAATGTTTCTCTGCTACTACTATGGGATAGTACTGTGATAGATTGCGTTTTAGTAATAGCTAGGCTATAGGTAATATTAATTTTATTATCCTGGAACTTTATACCTTATAGCAGCTTGAGAAGGGTGGAGTATTAGAACTTAGCAGTATAAACTGGCTGTGATATATATTCCCCTAGAAATAGGCTTTGTGTGCGTTTCTGTGATTCTAAGAGGGTAGATATAGTATTAGGGGGAAGTCTAGTTTGTTTGCGACTTTGAGGATAACTCCCTGTCTGTTTAATAGTATATATTAAACTAGGTTTAGCTATAGGAATAGTAATAGAGGTGTTATTATGCGTTTTGCTTGAGGGAGATAATATAACTTTAGAAGCTATATTACTCTGAGATATAGTACAGAGATAATATTTCTAATATAGAATAGACGTTAAGTAGTATAAAGAAATAATAAAGTAGTATACCTAAGGCGGTTTCCCAGACTATTAGTGAGAATAAATAGAGGTGCTAATATAGAATTAGTATATATGGAAAGAAGATAAGACTTAGTATATATTATAGAATATAAGGAACTGAGAAAGGATCTACTAGGAAGCTTAAGCCTCTATATACTTATACTTATAATAGAGATTATATTATTAAAATAATAACCTAGGTAGGTTTAATGCTTACTAGGGGTTTTATGTGCAAGGATTAGCTAATTAATATGTTAATATAATAATATATAATGTTATAAAACTCTTATAGTGTTTTGCTGATAACTCAGCTATGAGGGGGATTACTAAGGTAACTAATAATCCTAGCAAAATAATAGATTACTATGTGCTGGATAATAGTATAGCTTATGATTATCCTAAGTACACTTTGCTAATTAAGATATATAGTTTAAATACTTTCCTCTATATCTTAAAATCAGGTTATCGCGAGATCTAAACAGGGTCCTGGAACTTTTAAGCAATTATCTTACTTAGAGGGGTTATTATTAACAAGAGACTAGAAATTCGCTATAGCTAGTTAAGTAACAAATCCAGTTAGATTTTAAGTAGTAAGAGCCTTTATAAAGCTAGCTATAACTATCTTATTAGTCTTTACCTATTTAAACTTAACCTTACCTCTCTTTGCCTCTAGTTATAGTTATAAGTTATTAATATTAATATATTATAACTTGCTAGGTGCTTAGGGTGGTTAGACTATTAGTATATAAAGGGTTTAGGCATTATCTTAGTATATAGAAAACTTAGTATTAAGATGCTATTAATGTTCTCTTATAAGTTATATAATAGCTATATACTCTTTTAGTATGCTTATGGGGACTACTAGTTTAGCTTCTATACTTAATATTATAACTTAACGTTACTTAGATAAATTCCTGCTAATTAGGCTACTAAATAATATAATTATAAAGCCTTAACTACTCCTTTAAGTAATATTATTAATAGAAAGGGAGGTATCTGAGGTATAGAAAAGTATATCCTTATATAGTAGCGTTAAGCTTAATATATAGGTGCCTTATTTACTAAGGATAGGCAAGATATTAGTTAGGTACTTAATAGTGCTGTTTTAAAGGGTTATAAAGGAATTCTAAGAGTTATGGTAATATTCTTACAGTATCTGGTTAATAGGCGATAGTAGCATAGTTAATTAAGCTACCTTTGCGTTAATGCTAGTTAAACCCTTAAGCTATTACTTATTTAGTTTTCAGGATTAAGTTATTAATAGCTATTAGTATAAGCATTAATATCTTGCAATTTACTCTTATTATCCTGAATTTAATATATATCTTTTTAATATATTTATCTAGGTAAAGCTTTGCCCTTTATTACTTATAGTTATAAAAGATTTAAATACTAAAAAACGCTCTTAAGTTACCTACTTCTTTTATTTTATAGGCTAACTTCAAGCTATTAACTATTATTCTTACCTCTGCCTTGCCTCTTTTTAAGAGTTAGTAAGTAATATAGTTAATATATATAAGGATTAGTACTATATTTAATATAAAGATCTAGGCGTCCTCGTCTAGCAGCATAGCGTTTACCTGCTAGAGGATGGTTTTAAGACCGCGTTGCTATATGAGATAGGGTTATTAGACTCTATATAAAGCCTTGTGGAGAATAAAGCATTTCCCAGGGCAATTGGATCCAGGTAGGTATTATATATATATAACCTCGGTTAGGAAGGCGTTTATAAAGGGATTTATAGTATCTAACTATATTAACTCTAAGTTTAATCTTGCTATAATAGCTATAATATTTCTATATAGGTAGGAGGTAGGCTTTGAGGTATAAGTATCTAGATAGTTAATAATTTATATATCTCTTCTCACATAAATCCTTACTTTAATAATAGTTAGGTATCTATATTTATTAGATAAATATAGGAATACCTATTTTAGCGGGATGATTTGCTATTTATCCTTAACGTTATCAGGTTATATAGGTTTAAACGTGATATTATTCTAAGCAGTTTGATACTTAATATTTATAGTGGTAAGCTATTTAATCTAGTGTGAATTTCTTCTAGCCTCTAAATAGTTTCGTGGAACTAACTAGAGATCTTAATAGTAGACTCTACTTAAGCTTTCTGTTAAGGTATATTTTCTATCCTTATCCTTAACCCTACTAATTAGTAGTAGGGGGTTAGTTTGATTAAGGGAAGCCTCTCTGGTATGTTATCTTGCTAAAGACCTAGTTATATTACTTAGTTAATAATCAACTTATTTAACTAGAAACCTATCTTAAATAGATTATTATTAGTAATCTATAAGGTCTTCTTTTTAATCTTGTTAATATTACTCTTAGCGTTACCTTCTTTAAGCTTTTAACTTTAATAAAGTCTGTAATATAGTCTTTGACTTGCTCTGTTTAAACTAGTTTATATAGGAGCAACTATTTAATAAATATTACTTAGTCTAGTGATAACTATGCAGTATTTACTTTAATTATAGTCCCTTTTACTATCTTAGTTAAACTAGATATAAGCAATTATGCTCTTAATAAGTCTAGGCTTAGTAATTAGGTGTTTAAGCCTTATTAAGAGTCTCTTAGTGTATTAGTATATAGTGGTAGTAGGTAGAGTTATTAGGATTAAGCTGCTTTTATAGCGTTTTGAGAACTAATTAACTATCTGGCTTGAGGATAACTTAACTGAGGTAGACCTGCTTAATTAAGGGGGTGATAGCTCTGCTTAACTTTACTAAGTTATCCCTAATGCGATTATATTCCTTAAACTAGCTGCAATATTCCAGGTTAGCAATTTAAACTCTATTAGTTAATAATAAGTCGTTCTTATCTAGAAGGATAAGATTAGTCTTCTTATTACTAATAGTCTTATTGGTATTAGTGTAATCTTAGACTTAATATTATTTAGTAGTTATTATAATATAGCTAAACTATTTAACTTAATTAGTGTGGCTTTATGAGTTTAGGTATAGATATTTATATTATCTGAGCTTATTTTATGCTCTTATTATCTATAGATTAGTTTATTAGATAAGTGATTTTATTATTTATAAAGAGGGAGCTTATATATAACCCTCCTCTAGTAATAAATAACTTTAATAATAAGAATTAATTAAAAGCAGCCTACTAGCTGTATTAGTAAGCTAATATAGATACTAGAGTAGTAATAAATTTGATTATAAATTTAGTAACTGCTTTGCTAATTAATAGCTATAATATACTAGAGAATGCTAGCTGATGCTGCTATTAAATAAATCCTTCTATTAGAAAAGAGACCTCTATTACTTAGCCTGTTTATATAATTTATATGCCTACTTTATGCTATATTTTATGCTAGTATCCCCTAAGACTTAGCCCCATAATAAAAGCTAGGGATATAGTATACACTTTAAATAGCTATATCTCTATAACTAAGGGTTCTATGCAAAAACCAACTTTGCTACTATGATTAGTGTATTAAAAAGGCCTTAGCAAAAAGAAAAAGGAAAAGACCTACCTGGAAATCAAACCTGGATCTTTGCCTTATAAGAGGGGGATTCTACTATTAAACTAGCAGGCTAACAGTTCTTATTATATAGCAGATCACAATCCTTCTCTATAAAGCACCTCACTATTATTATATTAGAAGTAAGGGTATTTATTTCATAAGTAATATAACTTCTATTATCTATTCTAAGATGCTTATACTATAGTGCTAGTAAAATTATATCCTCTTCTTTCTCCTATAAAGGCTTCTATGCTTTGATTGCTTTATTAGGCTAGGTCTATTACTAGGTTCTATCTTCTATATAATCTAACTCTCTAGTTCTTTTAGAGCCTGCTAATAGGATCTCCTGCAAGGTATTATTTATAAAAGGGTTTTTAGCTATAATTATAGTATTTAATACTTATAACACTACTTTATTAGATACTACTCAGGCTATAAGCAAAGATTAATATACTAGAAGAAGTACTTAGCTCTTTTTAATCTATAGCTATCTAGGCTAACAGATTAAAGGTAAAGCTCCTTTTACTATATACTCTAGCTAGTATTATAGCCTTTATAGATATAGCAGGTATACTATATAGCTATGCTATAGACCCAGACTTATATAGAGCCTAGTTAATCTTAATAATCTTAGTTATTAGCATAAACTCTAGTAGATTATAGAGATAATCTACAGAGAAGATATTCTTCTTATTATAGAAGCTATATAGGTACTCTATAATATATGCTTTCTTGCTATAATTACAGAATAGAGTAATCTCTGCTAGAAGATCCTCCTATTTTTTCTTTAAGTGTACCTTATACTTTAGCAGTATAGCATAAATATAGTTAGTATACTAACCAGCTTTTAGAATAGCTACTATCTTAGTTACCCTAAACCTGGATAATATCTTAAAAACTATAGAGGAGTTTTAAGTTATTTTATTAAGCCTAATTATAGGGTTATTAGCAAGAGAAATGCTTTTAATATTAACAAAGCTATTAAAGGTAATAAAGGGGGGGGGGTTATTAGAAACTATAAAGGAAGGTTAGCATATTTATATTTATTAATTCTATAGAATAAGTTAGCAGATATCTTAAATAGGAACCTAAGAAGCTATTTATAGTATTAAGCTATTATCAGATACCCAGGTAAGGTATTTATATTCTATATCCTCTTTACTTAATAAACGATACGGGATATAACTAAAATGAGGCTTATAGATAATATTAAACTACCTCTCTTCCTAATCTAAAGTAGTAAACAGAGCTAAATTAAGGGTAGCAGAGATTATCTATCTATCTAGCTTTAAAGAGGTTATTATAAATAATAAACTATCGATTTTTATAGGACTACTAGGTGAAATTATCCTAACCTTATATAAGATACAGGGCATATTATTTCCAGGTATCCTGCAAAACACTATTATCCTACCCTTAAAGAGAATTAGACTAAAGGTATTCCAGTTTAGAGCGGAAACTAAGCTAGGTATAAGTGTGAAGTTAAAGTTAGGGCTATTCTACACAGGTTTGCCCTATATGCCCGGCTTTGCACTAATAGACTATAAGGCATAGGGATAAACACTTAAGAAGGTAATACTTAGATTATATAGCAAAAGGCCTATTAAGGATAATAGTAAATAAGGTAAGGCAGAGGCTATTAGAATATATATATAACTATCTTAGATATGCTAGTTTAATAATATCTCTCTTATTAAACCACTTAATATAGCAGACCTTTTAGAGGCAAGGATTAAATAGAACTTAGTATAAGGAGTCTAAAGGTTAGAGAGGCTAGCTAATAAAAAGTTAGTAGAGTTTAAAGCAGGATATAACTCTTAAATATAAGGAGGGTATATATTCAGCTCTCTATATAAATTATTCTCCACAAACCTTATTATTATCTTTATCTGTATCTCTAAGTCTATATAGGGTTTATTAGAGTGAAATAGGTTAGCTTAGGGGTACCCTCTATGCAGTAAAAGTTTATAAAAATGCTAAAAGAAGTGATATCTTAAATAGCTTCTAACCTAATAGTCTGTTCTCCTCTAATAACTAGGTAATTAATATATTAATAACCTATAACTTAGCTATAATTAGCTAGCTATGCAAAACTAGTTTATTAGCATTCAGGTTTGAAAAACTGGATACCTGAGATATAATACCTGGTCTTCTAAGGGTACCTAATTCTTTAACTAACACTTAAAACCAGAAAAGCAGAATAATAATACTTTAGGGGGCTGTGGGAGTAAATCGATAAAGATACCTAAAAGTATAGTAGCTAAATAATCTATTTTATTAGTATAAAAGCAAATAAATAACCTATATAGTATAATATATAGAAGCTATAGAGAGTTGCCTGGTTATTCTATATATAATTTACATAGGCACCCTTTATTAACTATAAGCCCTCTGAAGTTTAAATAACAACATATTCAGACCATAGTCTATTAGCACGCAAACACTTATTATAAGGGGGGAGATATTTAAAGCCAGTAACCTAAATAAGGGCAGAGAGCACCTAATAAATATATTATATTAGTAGAGGTTTAGTCTCCTTTTATAGGATAAGCTTCCACCTCTAAATTAAGTGTAATAGAATAACTATAGTATAGTGATTGCAAAATAAATCATTAACGTAAAAGTGGTTTAGGAGATTATAACTAGCTAAGATATATTAGCAGAGTTATTATAGAAGGAAAATCAAATATACTTATATAGAGTAAAGAGCCTTAACTAGATAACACAGGTTATTGCAAATCAGCTATATTTAAGATAGTCTTATATATTATAATAAGAGGATTTAGGGGATAATAGGGTGTATAATTGTATTAATAGTTTAAATACTAAGGCATAACATATAACTATTTATCTTTATATCTCTATCCCTAATAAAGATCTAAGTGCCTGCGTTCTATAGGACTTAAGTAGTATAATAAGGTAAAGTTAAGTATTATTAATATACTATTCCTAATATAATATATAGAGAAGCTATCCCCTTCTGCCTAGATTATAAGAGAAAAAATAATATTAAGCTAGCTTTACTGATATTATGCTTAACTTAAGGTAACTATAGACCTTAATATAGTATTACTTCTTATACTCACTATCTATAGATATATATTTATATAGTTTCTAGCTTATATTAGATACTAAGTTATAGAGTAGTTAATATTATTAGTAGTAAATTATTAAAATTATATTATATATTACTAGCCTTGCTAATAATTTAACTATTGCTCTCTTTACTGCTATTATCTTATAGAGATATATATATAAATTCTGCTCTATAGATCTATATAAGTTATAAAGTATCCTAGCTAGGTAAAAGGTAAGCAGGAATATTAAGATATATTATTAATAATAATTTAGGAGTTTAGATAAGTCTTACTAATAGACTCTATAGTAAATAAGCCTAGAGAGAGAGAAATAACTAAAATACCTATTTATTGCTAGAAGATAAAAAATAATCTAAGCTATATAAGTTGCTATAAAAGCTAATATAATTAAGTATACTAGTTAATAAGGTTTGATTTCCTCTTAAAATTACCTTTACTTTCTCTATATAATTAACTAAAACTAACTAGAGTTTTATACTACTAACTAAATCTAATATATATCTATCTTATATTAGGCTTCTCCTTTAGGGAATAAGGGATAGAGTGTAGTACTTATAAGCCTTATATATAGGTAATATAGATCTAGGAGAATAAAGATTATAAATAACTCCCTGGCTCTGAGCTGGAATAGTACTAGAAGGTTAGGAAACTTATAAATAGGGATAACTATGAGGTTAGCAGCTGATTTTAGAGTTAAAGTAGGTAAGATAGATTACTACTAAGGTGCTAGATATATAAGGAGCCTGAGATCTATGCTTTATATATATTAAAGTATATATAAACTAAGGGGGTAGTATAGGAGATAGTGTTCTAGATAAATAGGTGAAATATAATCTTTTGTTTATATTAACTAATAAAGAACTATTAAAAGAGATAGAACTAATAGAGGACCTTCTAATATTATTTATCTCTAATAGTATAGAAGAGGGTAGTAGTTATAAGGGTAATATAGTATTAGATTTTAGTATATTAGAAGAGAAAAGGAGTAGTAATATAGGGGTTAACTTTAATTATATAACTAGGCTAGTAGGTCTAATAATATTAGAGACTGATATAGAGAGGGTTTAGCTTAAGAGCTAGCTAATTGCCTAGAGCTCTGATAACTGTAAAACTATTAGCGATTTCTCTAGAAAAGGAGGAATTAATTTGTGTTAACCTATAGTATAGAAACCTAGGCCTAATGCTTCTTTCTTATAATATGCTTCCCTAGAAAGTTTGCCCTGTGTTTTAATAGAGGTGGGAATTACTACCTCTAGTAGTGAGGAGAGTAGCTAAAGTGGGGATAACTGGAAAATATAAAGCTAATAAGTTAATATATACTAATTAGGAATATTAGAACCTGGAGCAGAAAGACTTAAATAGGGTATCTCTCTATCCTTAATAGAATGCTTATATTAATACTATAAATTACTATAATTAATAGGTGGGCAGGAAATATCAGAAACTATAGTACCTCTTTAATAGGGGGAGTTTAATAGCAAAGAAATACCTAAAGGAATAGTAGTTAAGGTGTTAAATAGATACTCTATATTTAGCTAAATAGAGATATCTAAGTCTTTAACTTTAACTGAGGGTAGTATCTATATTAAAGGAAGATTCTAGCTAGTATAAGGGATAATAGCAGGAGAGTTTAGGATTAGCAATAAGTCTCTAGTACTAGAGGATCTAGCTAAGCTAGATATAACTATATAGTAAGTTACCCTTCTCTTCCTCTAAGAGGGCTCTATACTAAGAGAACTTCTAACTAGAGAAGATCTATAAAGGTGCTTACTCTAATATATAGAGGAAGACCTAGGTGAAATATGCTATAATTATATATTCTAAGGAGACTAGTTAACTAAATATAGTATAATTAGAGAGGATAAAATTAAGATTAGAATTAACTTAGATCCTTTTATAGACCTTTTAGGCTGCTCCCTACTATAAGCTAGAGGTACCTCTTCAGACTCTAAATTAGAAAGATTTATTAGGATTCAGTAACTATAAGTATATAGCTAATATAGGGGTTAATAAATTATTAGTTAAGGTGAATAAAGGTGAGAAATAGAAGATAGTAGTAGAGTGTTCCTATTAGGGTAACTATAACTATATTATTTAGAATTAAGAAAAGACTATATTCTCTCCACTTTAATATAGTGTTAATTGTAGGTATAAATAATATCCTTAGCCTAGTAACGCATAGCTTTCTCTACTAACTAAGCTTTTTACTCCTTAAAAGTATTATTTAAATTATATAATACAGACTTCTACTAGTTAGTTATAAATACTTAATTAACCTTAAGATTATAGGTACTTAAGATCCTATAGTATACTAAGGAGCTACCTGAATTAAGTCTTAAAGTTAGGGTGCTATGAGTGTTATTACTAATATTTGGTTTAGTGCTCTGAATAAGGTAATATTACTTCTAGTGATAAGGGTTAAGGTAATATTTAAGTTATAATAATTTTTAAAACCTAGGCTGGCTGCTTTGCTTACTAGATAGTGATTATAGCGGAATAAGCTTAGCAGGGGTATAGTAAGGTCTTAGAGACTTTAGAGATTTTAGGGGCTGCTTAGACTAATAGGGTATAAAAAGAGGCCTGATATTAGAGTATAGATATTAGCTAAAAGCTAGGAGAGACTGAGGAATAGGAGGATAAGATATAGGACCTAGATATAGCTTATAGAAAGCTAGTAATCCTAATAGTTATTAAATTGAAAATAGAAGTAAAGTTAGTAAGAGGGGATAGTTCTTATACTAGTATTAATAATACTAGGGGGAAAATAAGAGTAGAAGATATAAGATACTCTAACTTAAAAGAGGGAAAGAGAGGTATAGAATATTAAGTAGAGAAGTAGGATATAGCTTTTTGATAAGATATATATTTAAGTGATAAGGAAAGGGGTTTTAAGGGTGGGAAAAGGGAAGATTTATATATATATACTAGAGAACTAAATAGAATAGTGTGGTATAGGATAAGAACCACTTAATAAGGTAATTACCTGCTAAGTAAGAAAACTAACTCTCTAATAAGTAAGGACTACTTTATAGTTAGATAAATAGAACAGATTTAGGACTAACTTATAAACTAATTAGAACTAGTTAAGGATTAAAATAGTGGGGCTATATTATATCTAGTTAATGCTATATTATAGATAACTACTACTATAAAGTATAGAAGAATAGGACTAACCTTTTAGCTAATAAGAACTAAGCAAATACTTAATTAGTAGGATAAATTAATATCCTCAATAAAATCTTTCTGCTATAATAGGGGAGCTAAATAGTAGACTAATTAGAATAACTAAAAGACTAAAATAGTGGAATAAAGCTAGTAATACTACTCTTTTAGCTAATTAGGATCACTTATTACTTAAAGACTAGTATAGCAGGCCTGGTAAAGACTAACTTATAAACTAATTAGAACTAGTTAAGAACTAAAAGAGTAGGACTAGATTATATCTAGTTAATGCTATATTATATAGATAACCACTACTATAAAGTATAGAAGAATAGGACTAACCTTTTAGTTAATAAGAACTAAGTAAATACTTAATTAGTAGGATAAATTAATATCCTTAATAAAATCTTTCTGCTATAATAGGGGAGCTACTATTTAGGCTAATTAGGATAACTAAAAGACTAAAATAGCAAAATAATACTAGTAACACCACTCTTTTAGCTAATTAAGACCACTTATTACTTGAGGACTAGTATAGCAGGCCTGGTGAGGACTAACTTATAAACTAATTAGGACCAGTTAAGGACTAAAAGAGTAGGACTAGATTATATCTAGTTAATACTATATCATATAGGTAACCACTACTATAAAGCATAGAAGAATAGGACTAACCTTTTAGCTAATAAGGACTAAGTAAATACTTAATTAGTGGGATAAATTAACATCCTTAATAAAATCTTTCTGCTATAATAGGGGAGCTAAATAGTAGACTAATTAGGATAACTAAAAGACTAAAATAGCAGAATAAAGCTAGTGATACTATTCTTTTAGCTAATCAGGATTACTTATTATTTAAGGATAGTATAGTATGCCTATGCTAACCTAGGTTAGTATAAGGAGTTAATAACTGATAGGATATATAGAGCTATATCTCCTCAGCTATTAGAAATAATATAAGCTTAATAAAATAACTAGGTATTTATACTATACTAAAAAATAAGAATATAAAGTTATTTAAATATAAAAATTATATAAGCAAAAGTGTCTATTTGTGAATAATATAGAGTATTAGCAAATAGTATATTAATAGATAATAAAAGGTATAGAGTTTTTAAACTATTAAAACAGGTACTGATAATATTATAGTATATAATAGCTAGTATATATTGAGATTGCTTATTGCTTTAATGACTTCTGATATATTGGGACTAATATTTAGGCCTGAAAAGTGGTTATAGTGACTTTTAGACTAAGACTATGGGCCTGGATATACTAATAAAAAGGTTTATGTGAATGAGAACTAACTTTTTGGTGGAGGGACTAACTTTTTAGTGTTATACCTTTTACAGGGTTTGTGGACGGTCTATGCTCAAAATTTCTAACCAATAGCGACCACTTTAGGGACCAGAACTGGTCCCTTAGATTAGATTCCTAGTAGTTAGGGTACTTCTCTTATTTAAGAGTACTTCTCCTATTTAAGGATACTTCTCCTATTTAAGGATACTTCTCCTATTTAAAAGTACTTCTCCTATTTAAGAGTACTTCTCCCATTTAAGGGTACTTCTCCTATTTAAGGGTACTTTTTCTATTTAAGAGTATTTCTTTTTTAGCACTATATTTTAGTATATATCTATTATAATTTTAGTATATCTTAAGTATTTCTATTTAAGGGTACTTCTTTTTTAGTAGTTTGCTTTAGTACCTCTATACTATAATTCTAGTATATCTTAGAGATTTCTATTTAAGGATACTTCTTTTTTAGTAGTTTATTCTAGCACCTCTATACTATAATTCTAGTATATCTTAGAGGTTTCTATTTAAGGGTATTTCTTTTTTAGTAGTCTATTCTAGCACTTACCTACTATAAATATAAAATATCTTAGAGGTTTCCACTTAAGAGTACTTCTTTTTTAGCAGTCTGTTCTAGTATATACCTACTATAATTCTAGTATATCTTAGAGGTTTCTATTTAAGAATACTTCTTTTTTAGTAGTTTATTCTAGTATATACCTACTATAATTCTAGTATATCTTAGAGGTTTCTATTTAAGGGTACTTCTTTTTTAGTAGTCTATTCTAGCACTTACCTGCTATAAATATAGGGTATCTTAGAGGTTCCTATTTAAGAGTACTTCTTTTTTAGTAGTCTATTTTAGCATATACCTACTATAATTCTAGTATATCTTAGAGGTTTCTATTTAAGGGTACTTCTTTTTTAGTAGTCTATTCTAGTACTTATCTGCTATAAATATAGGTTACCTTAGAGGTTCCTATTTAAGGGTATTTCTTTTTTAGTAGTCTGTTCTAGGATATACCTACTATAATTCTAGTATATCTTAGAAGCTCTTATTTAAGAGTATTTCTCTTTTAGCAGCCTATTCTAGCACCTAGCTACTACTACTAGGGCATAGCCTATTTAAGAATACTTCTACTTATTTAGTAAGATCTTAGATCTATTTAAGAGTTCTTCTTTATCCCACTATAGCACTTATAGCTAGGTATAAACCCTATTAGCTATTCCAGAGTCTTCTAGTATATAAAAGAGCTATAAAGCAGTAACTCTATAATATTTTCTAATAGAGATAACTGCCTAGAGCCCCCAGGGCCCTGCGCTTAGAGGTTACCTCTAAGTTAACCTCTAGCATAACCTGTCCTCTAGGCAGTGTAGAGGTCTCTAGAATATACTAATCACTCTATAATAGTATTAATAGCCTGCCTATAGTTATCTTAGTTACTAAGATATTTAATAGAAACCTTATATTCTAGTAGCTTATAGGCTGCTAAGTTTATAAGGAAATTAAGATAAAGGAGAACTTACTCTTAGCAGATTATAATAATAAAGCTACTTTACTGCTTATAGAACCCTTTTATATATCTAAGTTATCTATAAAGGATTTATCCCCACTTATACTAAAATTATAATTTACAAAATACTACTACTCACTTTAAGAGTAATAGAGGAATTACCTGCTAAGATACTAAGCTAAAGCCTATTTATATCTATTTATATATATAGGAGATATTATTATATTCTAGTATAGATTCTAACTTAGAGACATTTAGCTATTATCTAGTAGATAGTAGCATTATAGTACTGCCTAGTTAGATAGCTATAAAAACTAATTATCTAAATTAGCAGTTTCTCTTATACTAAGCTAAATTACTATTATAATAAGGTTATTAGTAGAGTAAAACTAACCTATTTTATAATAGTCTAAACCTAGCTTATATTCCCTATTAGTGGGTAAATAATCTAATACTTATTAAATTCTACTTTAGTATAATAGGAAGAGCTAATATTAAAGGATTAAAAAGCAATATTACTATAAACACTTAGCTACTATAAGTTAGTTTTATACTACCTATAGCCTGCTATTTTATAGCAGACTGCTCTATACTTTATAGCTAATATAACTACTAGATATAGTACCCTCTTAGATAGGTATAGCTTATACTTTAAGTAGAAGTATACTATAACTCCTACTAATACCTTACTAAGCATTAAACTGCCTAAGCTCTTAGACTATAAATAATAGTTAGTATAGTCTAAGTTAGTAGCAGATTATCTCTATTTAGCAGATTATTAGCTATTCTAGAATTAAACTTTACTTATAGGAGTATTACTGCTTATAGCTTGCTACTACTAACCTAATAAGTATTTTTCTATAACTAGGTATTTTGCTTAAGACTTAAATTAAAGTCCTACTATTTAAGAATAGTAATACTATTCTAATATTATTTAGGGGGTATTAGACTAGATACTATCTTTCTAGTAGTATCTATAAGAAATAGAAAAACCTAACTTATAGATAGGTTACCCTATAATATAGAGAGCTGCCTATAATAATAGTCTAGTTTATCTCTATAGTAACTTTTCTAGTACCTCTAGCCTTAAATATTAAGGAACTAAAGGATTAATAAGCTATACTTTTATAGTTTATATTTATACTAAAAATTAAAATTAAGAGGACTTTTACCCTTTTATTCTACTAGAGATTTCTATTCTCTATAAGCTCCCCTTAGAATATCTATATTATAGTTTAATAGATATACTGCTCTAGCTAAACTCCCCACCTAATAATATCTTTAACCTGGATTAGCCTATAAAAAACCTTAAAACTAGAAGTTAGATAAAAATCTAGCTCTGCTTTATTAAATAAGTAAAAAAATAATAGAAGTAGTAGTATTTTACTAGTACTAAAGCTCCCACCTATTCTATACCTCCTATATCTTTTTATAATATTAAACTAGAGTTAAGCTTAATAGAGTCTTCTTTCTCTGCTAATTCTGCTAAGCCTATTCTCTTAGCTATAGTTTTACTAGATAGTAGATAGAAATAGTAGAAATCTTATTAATCTATTTATATATATTACTAATTAGATAATAAGATATTTAGCTACTTTAAGAGCTTTTAGTAAGCAAAGCCTCTTAGTATATCCTAGACTATATCTTAAGCCTAGGTTCTAGGAAGCCTAAACCTACTACTATCTAGTTATTAAACTTCACCCCTATCTCTAGAAAGATATAGAGCTTAGCTATATAGTTATCTAATCCTTACTACGTTAATACTATTCTTAGAAGCTATTAACCTGCTAGTGCTATATCTATCTTTTATTAGGCTATAGTAGTAAAAGGTTTAAAGAGGTCCCTGTAATTTAATAGTATTATAAGACAGATACTCACTAATAGTTACCTTTTTAGTGCTATTCTTATAACCCTCTTAACATAGTAGTAGCAGTAATACTATTCCTACTCACTAACTATTTAAGTTATAGTTACTTTTACTATTTACCTATACTTAGTTAAATTACTTCACTTTAATATTTAGAGTACTAGGCAGAAATTATATTATATTAATACCACTTTCTAGCTATTATAATACTATATTTTAATTAGATAGTTAGATTTTCCTTATCTATACTAGTTCTAAGTTAGTTATTAACTATATACTAGATAGCTAAAACCTATTAAAGGTATTAAAACCTAGATATTAAAAGCTTCTAGCTAGTTACCTAGCTAGTAGCAACCTGCTTCTAAGCTATCTGCCTAAAGCCTAATATACCTAACTCTTAGAGCTAATCCTTATTTTAAAGTTATAGATCTATTTTGCTAACTTCTCTTATCTATATTATTCTATTAACTAGAGACTATTTACCTTAAAAACCTGCTATAGTTATAAGTATAACCTGGTATAAGAATTATTCCTTTTTGCAGATTTTTAAGGGATATTAAGAGTACACTAAACCTAATAGAAGTGCTAAGCTCTTCTAGCTATTAAACCCTAGCTCTAGATAAACTAATTTTAGGGTAATAAACTATTAAAAAGAAAAGAGAACTCTGCCCAGGGCCCCTACTATTATCTCTGCATTTAGTTATATTACTATATAAAACCTATATCTAGGTACTAGAATATTAACTAGCTTCCCTTTTACTATATAGAGTATAAGTACCCCTTTAAAATAAAACTTCTCTATAACTTAGAATTAACTAACCTATATCTAACTACTATTTATATAAAACCTTTTCCCACTTTAGTCCTTTAAGTTCTTATTAAAGTATTTACTACTACTACTAAGATCTATATTAGAGGCTATTCTATCTAAGCTCACACCCTAGGCTTTATTACTAACCTCTATATCTACCTACTTCTTAGTATATTATTTCTATGCTAAGGATAAGATATAAGTAAGATACTTAAGTGCTATCTATTTTCAGGGCTAGTATATTTAGCAGGTAAGTTATTATATAGTTCTTAGCAGATTCTAACTTCTATAGCTACTATTCTGCTATTAAGATATACTAATATCTTTTATAGTATCTAATAAGTATTTACTCTAGCACCTTAATCTTATATTTAGTTTATCCTATATTACTAGTTTTGCTTACTAAAAATAGCCTACTAGTATTAATATATTTAAATACCTATATTTAGCTAAGTAATAAGGGCTTCTTATATATTTAAAGTTTAAAAATAGATAAAGATAATATAGTACCTCTAAGTCTCTAATTATTTGCTTTACCTTATAAAACTAAGTTTAATACTGCTATTTTAAGGGAAACTTTAGTGGAAACTAGCTACTAAAAGGTTTAATTAGTCTTTTACCCCTATATATATATTTAATAATTAATTTATATATTAGAACTACTATAAGCCTCTACTAAAGTTTCCTTTAGCTTTATCCTATATATATATAGTTTACTTTCTTTTAGGTCTAACCCTATATACTCTTACTTAAATCTATCTGAGAATATTAGAATTAGTTAATAATATGCTAAAGCTCTCACTTATATTTACTTTTATTATATATAGGGGTTTAATATCTAAATACTTATATATAAGGTTAACTTCTTAGTTTATATTTTAAGATAAGTTACTAATAACTATTATACTAGTATCCTTATAGAGTATATATCTTAGCCTGCTAAAGGGTATTATATAACAGGCTATAACACTCTCTAAAGAGAGCTATATTCCTAAAGCTTTTATCTCTAATAGCAAGCTAATACTAGCTTAAGCTAGCAAAGTGCCCTAGCTATGAGAGCTAGGTGATTTACTAGGTATAAGTCTAGTTATAAGCGCTTCTCTTTTAATAATTTTATATACTATTTAACCCTCTTTTTAAAGTGCTTTTTATCTTTTAATTACTCTACTTATATACTATTAGTCTCTAGCTAGTATTTAGCTTTAGAAGAAATATACCTCCTATTTTAAGTAGTATTTCTAAACTACTTAACTTATTAAAGGAGCTTTATAAAGGCTTAGTGTCTAACTATATAGGGCTCTCACCCTCTATAGTATTCTATTCCAGGAAACTTAGAAGGCACTATGCTAAAAGTATCCTCTATAAATTATAACTTAGGCCTGGAGGCTAGATTTTAAATTTAAGCTATTACTGCTTTACTTACTATTACTAGAGCAATCCCTATTAGTTTCTTTTTCTCTACTTATTAATATACTTAAGTTTAGTAGGTATTTCTATCTAATTTAAGGTTAACCTTATAAAATTAGGGAGATTTAATAGCAGGAGTCTTTCTAGATTCTAGTATAAGATAAGATATTACTATATAAAGGAGGCTCTAAAAAGGGTCTGCTACTACCTTTAAGGGCCTATATAAACTATAGAGCCCTAACACTAAGCAGTGCTTAAGGGTTAAAATAATACTTAGATAGGTATACTTACTAGAATACTAGTAGGTATAATATATATTTAAAGATTTAATAATTTACTAAATTCTATAATTTATATTACTTATTATATTTCACTATATTCTTTATTAATACTAGAACTAAGAGATCTGTTATTAAAAGTTTTAATTATTTTGCTTATATTACTTAGAAGAAATATTATTAAATCAGAGTTTAGTTATTCTCTAGTGGGCGCCCCGCTACCCGGGCCCCTATAAGTAGGAGTTTAGGGCTAGTAGCTAAGAGGTATCCTTTTTAGGAAAACAGCCTATTTACTAAAGTAATAGTTAAAGGTATATTTATAAAGGGTTATAGAGCAGTAACTTAGTAATAATCCCTCTACTAGTTTACTAATAGAGACCTTATTATAACTTTTACTTCCTCTAAATAACTAAGTTTAGATAACTTTCTAGCTTTAAGTAGTAGTTACCCACCTCTCTAAGCTAGTCTAAAAGCCTTACTAAGCTATTTAATTAATAGTAGTAATAGGTAGTATATATAAAGAGCAGAGATATAATTAATATAAGCTAATAACTTATACTTACTAGAAATTCCTTATTAAAGAGTAATAATTATAATACTCTATCCCTAGTATAATAGAGTTTAATAAGATTACCTAGCTCTTTTAGATAAGGAAGTACTTACTAGCTCTATTAGTATAATATATATATAGCCTAGAATATCTAAGAGTATTATAGTATTTTAGATCTTCTGTTAGTAGGAGAACTGCTAACTTATCTAGGAGTAAGTCCTTATCTATATTAGCCTGTTAGGCTTTCTCAGATAGATAGGCTTTTTGTCTAGGATTAGTATATACCTTAAGCTTTTATAAGCCCACCCCTTTATATATATTATAATAGCTTAGTGTTACTTAAGCTTGCTATAGGATTAGCTACTACTTAAGAGCAGTTAGGTATTTTCTATACTAGGTAGTATTACCTATAATATATACCTAGAAGTATCTCTCTGCCTAATAGTTAGGAACTTTCTCTATAGAGATAAAGTTACTAGACTAGCAGTTATCTTTAATAAGGCCTACTTTTATAGGCTTATAATAGTTAACCTGTTATTGCCTTAAACTTCTATTAGCTTAAGCTAATAGTTCCTCTAAGAAGCTAGTATACTACTAAAGTAATATAAGCTATTTAGCAGGTTAAGGTCTTATTTATTATTATAATTAAGTAGATAAATCACTCTACTAACTAAGAATAGCTATATACTACTACTTATAAAATTAAGAAAGAGCTTTTAATCTATTAATTCTTATTATATCTAGACCTAGTAAGTTTCCCTATATTAAGTTAAATTAAGCTGCAGGCTCCCTTTTAAAGGGTGCTATAAATATAAATATAATATACTTCTAGCGTTTTTATGTATAGAATAGACTTTATCTTAGATAGGCCTTTTAGTTATCCTACCTACTCTTATTAAGTCTCTAGACCTTCTCTATATATAGCAGTAAATCACTATATATATAGGGGCTTAGCTATAAGTTACCTTATAAATATCTATATTCTAACTATACTAGTAGGAGTTACTCTGCTATTATAGAGTAGCTCTTTTAAGCTCTGCTTAGTATTAGTATTCTTTAAGGGTTTTCTATAATTTAAGGGTATTACTGCTAAATAATTAGTAACTAGTAATATAGGCAGACTACTAGATCTATAAGAGCTTACTATCTAGAATAGAGTAAAATAGCTACTATTTACCCCTAGTAGTGCTCTTCTATTAATTTCTTTAAGTTTTAGCCTTATAACTATATTCCCCCTAGAGCCTAAGCACTTTGATTTCTTATAAGGTGCTAAATAAATTAAAAAATAATATTATCTAATCTCTAGTTAGCATAGTTTATAGTTAAGACTATAATAGTATCTAATTATCTTTAATCTCCTAACTTTTATTTCTAATAAATAAAAATATCCTTAGTAAATACTTTTATAGTAGTTAGTTTTTAATAAATCTAAGAATTTTACCTCTAATAATTAAATACTAATACCTCTAACTATCTCTATTAATTATTATAGTAGTTCTAGAAACTAATAAAATAGAACTATATATTCTATTCTATTATTCTATACTAATATATTTAAGTATAGGCTTGCCTAGAGCACTCTAATTTTTTTAAAGTAAAAGTTCTATTTCCCTAGTATACTTAGTAAAGAGTATATAGTTTTATAAAAGGAAAGCACTAATTAGTAGAGTACTTATAGTAAGGCAGACCCCCTAGCTAGTACTAAGATTCTACTATAAGCTTTTTAACTATAATAACTTTAATATATACTATTAGAGCTAGAATTACTATAACTGCTAGTATTAAACTTACCCTCTAATTATTCCTTATTAAGAGATTTAAATTATACTTATTCTAATTATAAGACCTAAAAGAGCTCTATATTAGTATTTATTATTACTACCTCCCTATATTAGGATTAGGTAATTTGCACACCTGCTACCTTTTTTAGATATAGTAGCTATTTCTTAAACTCCTTTTCTAGAGTTAAGCTCTAACCCTCTATTACTTATTATAACTATACTAGAACACTACTCTAGCATTAAAAGTTAATAGGGAAGAAATTTAAATAAACTATTACTAGTATAAGGCTATATAATTCAAAAAGTTATTATAAATCACTAGTAAGCCCTAAAGGGTATTAGTTTTTAATCTAATAAATATATCCCTTTTAAAGTTAGGATTTTTAGTATATATTAGCTCTAGAATTACTATAGTTATCTAAATAGTAAGATACTATTAAATAAATAATAACTTATATAATAAGCTATTTATAGTTTTACTATATAATTACTTATACTTAGATATATATAGCTTAATCTTTAAGATAAGTATATAACTACTAGTAGAATTAACTAGATAACTATTATATACTATAAATAGCTATTAGGGCTAGAAAGCACTTAAAGAACTTTTATTACTAGTATTACCTATACTCCTAAAAGGGCTAGGTACTACTAGAGTGGACTGCTAGCTAGGCCTATAGTGCTCCAGGTAGCTTTTAACTTCCCCTACTAAGTTTCCCAGAGCGCCTTCTACTATGCTAGCCCCCTAGAGGGTTATATAGTTTAGGTGCTCTAAGATAGGTAACTAACCTAGCTACTACTACTATTAGGTATTAGTAGCTAGTATTAAATCTAAGAACCTCACTATAATACTAGCTAGAGGCTATATATCTATAAATACTATTACTTAGAACTAGAAGATATAAGGCCTAAAAGTCTCTATATAAAATCTAGCTAGTAGAAATACCTAGATAAACTATGCTAAGTAGAAGGTTAATAACTACTATAAAACCCTCTATAACCTAGCTAAAACTATAAGCTTTATAGAAAGTAATAATATAGTAATCTAGAAGATATAAGATATATACTAAATTTTAGTAATACCTACTAATAGACTAAGTTAGATACCCTATTAGTGCTAGTAAGTGCTGCTACCTTCCCTTCTTATAGGCTTACTAACACTTTTTTAGGCTTACTTTTATAGATCTAGGCTTATATTAGAATTTTTATTCTAATTAAATTAGATTTATATAGGAAAATAAAAAAATCATCTTATAGCTACTAACCTATAAAAAGACCTTATATATACCCTAATTAACTGCCTAACCTCCCACACCTTATTACCACTACTACTACTTATACCTAACTATACTAGAGTAAGATTTTACCTGCCTAATAGGGGTTTCTATTTAAAAGTACTTCTTTTTTAGTAGTCTATTCTAATAGCTAAACACTATAAATATAGGATATCTTAGAGGTTTCTATTTAAGGGTATTTCTTTTTTAGCAGTCTGCTTTAGTAGCTAGATACTATAAATATAAAGTACCTTAAAGGTTTCTATTTAAGGGTACTTCTTTTTTAGCAGTCTATTCTAATAGTTAGGTGCTATAAATATAGTATATCTTAGAGGTTTCTATTTAAGGGTATTTCTTTTTTAGTAGTTTATTCTAGTATATACCTACTATAAATCCAGCACACTTTAGGGGTTTCTATTTAAAGATATTTTTTTTTTAGTAGTCTATTCTAGTAGTTAGGTACTATAAATATAAGATATTTTAGAAGTTTCTATTTAAGGATACTTCTTTTTTAGCAGTCTATTCTAGTAGCTAGGTACTATAAATATAAAATATCTTAGAGGTTTCTATTTAAGGGTACTTCTTTTTTAGCAGTCCGCTTTAGCAGCTAGATACTATAAATATAGGGCACCTTAGAGGTTCCCATTTAAGGGTACTTCTTTTTTAGCAGTCTGTTCTAGTAGCCGGGTACTATAAATATAGGGTATCTTAGAGGTTTCTATTTAAGGGTACTTCTTTTTTAGTAATCTGTTCTAGTAGCTAGGTACTATAAATATAGGATACCTTAGAGATCCCTATTTAAGGGTACTTCTTTTTTAGCAGTCTGCTCTAGTAGCTAGGTACTATAAATACAAAGCACCTTAGAGGTTCCTATTTAAAGGTACTTCTTTTTTAGCAGTCTGCTTTAGCAGCTAGGCACTATAAATATAGAGCACCTTAGAGGTCCCTATTTAAGGGTACTTCTTTTTTAGTAGTCTATTCTAGCAGTTAGATACTATAAATATAGTATACTTTAGAGGTTTCTATTTAAGGGTACTTCTTTTTTAGCAGTCCGTTCTAGTATATATCTACTATAAATCTAGTATATCTTAGAAGTTTCTATTTAAGGATACTTCTTTTTTAGCAGTCTGTTCTAGCAGTTAGGTGCTATAAATATAGGGCACTTTAGGGGTTTCTATTTAAGAGTACTTCTTTTTTAGCAGTTTATTCTAGCACTTACCTGCTATAAATATAGAGTATTTTAGGGGTTCCTATTTAAGAATACTTCTTTTTTAGTAGTCTGTTCTAGCACTTACCTACTATAAATATAGTATATCTTAGAGATCTCTATTTAAGGATACTTCTTTTTAAGTAGTATACTATAGTAGCTAGATATCATAGTTATATAATATTTTAGTAGTCTCTATTTAAAAATACTTTTCTAATATTATATTATAATACTTAAGTACTATAATTATAGAATACTTTAATAGCTTTTATTTAAATATATCTCTTATTTAGTACTATATTATAATAATTAAGTATTATAATTATAATATATTTTTAAA